>NW_021027863.1:51526-120024 GCF_004153795.1 Camellia sinensis | reverse complement strand
AGTCCAAAAAGACAAAAAGTGCACTTTTTTAGTCTTCCCAAACTTGGCCTTAGGCTAGTAGAGTTTTGGTTAAAGCTCATGTTGTAATCACCATTTGTATCATCTAAGTTGAGAATGATGAGCATCTCCCACATGCATGTACAAATCATGGGAGTATAAGTCTTGAATGTTTGAATTTGAGCATGTTGGTGATGGGTTTGAGATATTTTGGGACATGCATGTAGACAAATCATGAAATTGAACTTCCTAATGTTGTAATCGTGTATTAGTAGCATGTTAGCATGTGTAAATGTGTAATTTGAGCCATAGCATGCATGAATTGTTGGTTGGAAGTCGAACGTAGCTCAAGAAAACAGTTCTGGGTTTTCCAGAATTCTGAGGTCCGCTCGAGCGGGGGAAACTGATGCTCGAGCGGGAAATGCGTGCTCCCAGTACTTTTTGCAGACTTGATATCCGCTCGAGCGGGGTAATTAACGCTCGAGCGTGGGAGCTATTTTGACAGGCCTCCCGCTCGAGCGCCCTATTTAACGCTCGAGCGTATTTTTCATGCAACCAGTACTTTTGCAGGCCTTAAGGGTCCGCTCGAGCAGGTAAGTTGACGCTTGAGCGGGGACCCTGTTCTCTGAAATTTTGTATGCTCGTTCTGTGTTTCGTTTTCCGCACTCTTAGGCATGTGTTAAATGGCGTAAATGAGTTAATGAGATAAGAATAAAGCCTAAAGAGGAATATGTGAATTAAAGAATGGATTGAACTGTTAGTGACCCTCTTGTGTTCATGAAATATGTAGGGTCAAGCTCCAGGGCAAATCCACAAGCCAATCACTGTGAGTGATATCGATATTTGAATGCTTGTGAATGTCCAATTGTTTACCCATTTTTTTAGCTTTATGAACTGCTAATTGGGATTGTGGACGTAAGTCCGATATGAATGCATAAATGAATGGGCCAAAGGCCGTTTTGACGTAAATGAATGGGCCGAAGGCCGTTTTGACATAAATGAATGGGCCGAAGGCCGTTTTGACATAAATGAATGGGCCAAAGGCCGTTTTGACATAAATGAATGGGCCGAAGGCCGTTTTGACATAAATGAATGGGCCAAAGGCCGTTTTGACATGAATGAGTGGGCCAAAGGTCGTTTTGACGTAGATGCAAATCAGAATGGGCCAAAGGCCAACATGTTTAGAACTACACTCACTTGATCTAGACTCTGTATAATGTAAATATTGTTTATATGACTTCTGTGTTTGATATTATTCATTGGGCTATCGCTCACGCTCATTCATGTGTTTGTAGGTGAGCCAAGGGAAGTCCAAACCCAGCCCCAATGAAGTCTGCTAGGAAAAATCCGAGTTTTGAGGAAGTCAGCCTTGCGTCTCACTCTTGAGACCTGCCCTTGCCTTTTTGCTATGTAATTATATTTTGTCTTGCCGGCAAGGACTTTATGTATATCTATAATTAGTCTGCCATAGGTTGACTCGTTTTGGATGATCCTGTATGTAACGGATTTTGTGAAACTGTACTTTCGACGTGGGTTATTAACGTGACTAAATATGGTCTGTTGATGTGCATATAAGCACGGCTCTATGGACAAAGTTCTTAAATTTTGCTTCCCTTTTGGCCCCCTTTACTCTGATGTCTTAAGTCTGTTTTGGTTGAGGCCGTAGGTAATCTTAGGATTACTGGCCGGTTACGTCCTTAACCCATGGGGGCGGGTTCGGGTCGTGACAAAAACAGCTCACAAATAATCCTAAAATATCATGCAAAAATAGGCCTAAAAGAGAGTTTAAACACAAAGGGGAAGAGGAGACCTCAAACAGAAAAAGACCCTTGATCAAACATGGAGAAGTGCTTGAAATATGACTATTTCCAGTTTGGGTCGGAGCCCAAAAATGCAAGCAACAAAGGCTAAGAAAGCATGCAAAATATAGCTAAAAGAGAGGGAAAAGAGACTTACCCTTGTAGCCTAAGTCTTCAACAACTTTTGGTCCAAGAAATGGTGCTCCTAGCCTCTGGAAATCAGCTTCAAAGGGCTGGAATGGAGGGTGGAGGTGTGGTGCTATGAGTGGTAGTGTAAAGGGGGACAAGAACCTTAGGGTTTGAAGGGTTTGGAAGACAGGGAGAGGGAGAGGGAGAGTTGTATGCAAGGCTCAAAACAATTTTTGTAACCCTCAAACATGAAGGAGGGGTGCTGGTTATATAGAGGAGGAGAGTGGAGCAATGGGGGGGAAAATCAAATTCAAATTTCCCCCCCAAAAGGCAGCCCCCCGGATACAAAATCTGGGGGGAAAACAGAGGGTACAGCTAGAAGGCACTTGGAGAGAGGATTCTGGCCGGCTAGGTTTAAAAGGTTCAGGTGGCCGGCCGGCCACCCCCCCTGGCCGGCCGGCCAGGGGTCAAAAGGATCAATCAAAATTGCTGGTCGGCCACCCAAAAAAGGTGGCCTCCCATGTGTGCACAACACAAATATGTGGTCAAAACCTAGAAAATGTGAACCAGGAGAGAGAAAAGCCAACTTTTTAGAGGGGTTCAAAAGGGTCAGAGACAATTACTGGCCGGCCTATTCATATTGGTGGCCTCCCAGGTGTGTATAACACAAATATGGGGTTTAGGGCTAAAGAAAGTGGCCCGGGAGTGGTCAACATTAGCTTTCTAGTGAGGAAAACGGGCGACGGAGAGCGATGAAGAAATAAAACTGGCTTTTCAGAAAATTTGCTGGCCTCCCACCCTCCTACAAGCTTTCTAACAATGAAAATAAGGTCTCCACCAAAAATGAACCAAAACGGATGCAAAACAGAGGTTCGGGGACCGAAACGCGCGGCCTGGGGCCCCGAAAATGGGCTGTTAAACACCGGAGGTGGCATTCGACCACGAAGTTGGTCTCTCGAGCCACAGTGTCCCCCAAAATGGAGTAAATAAGATGTGTGCCAAAAATCGGAGCAAACGGAGGTGGTTAGGCGGTCCCGAACCGAGGCACACGGCCGTCGGCTCTTAAAAAACCAGAAACCAAGCTCCAAATGGGAAAAATGGCCTACGACCACAAAACGTAGCCTACGGCCACTGAGAGATGATCTACGAGACCTCTCTCTCCCTTCGAAAAGAGAAAATAGAGAAAACAGAGCCTGGTTCGCAAACCGAGGCAAGGCACGAAAGAGTCCGGAAGTCCGGAGGCAAGGCTCACAGCCGAGACTCTGAAACTTCTGAACGAGCACGATATGCAATATCACCGAGCGCTCAACTGGTGACGTCTGAGTCTTAAGGTCGGTCAAAAATGGGGTGTCTACAGACATGCATGTGTTCACTTGAGTTTATGGCTTCTAAAACATGATCAAATGTGATCCATTGATGAGAAATGTTATGAATTCTTCAACTTATGCTAGAATTACAACATGCATGGAGAAAATCTTTGAAAACAACCTCAAAATGCTATATATATGCGTGCATGTATGGAATGACTTATCTTTCTTCAATTCTAGCTCAATCCTTACATTAATGCATCTAATTCACTTGAATTCTTGTAAAATCTAACTCAATTACACAATTAAGAGTTTGATTCCTTACCTAGAGTCCACAATTCCTTTCGATTCTAGCTAAACTCAACAAATTATCACCAATCCCTTCCAATTCTTGATCGCTGTTAGCAAATCTCTCTTATCCTCCTTGAATTGAGCTCAAGTTTCCTCTTCTCCCTCACTTACACGTTTGTTACTCAAGATAATGGTAGGAATGAGTTCTCTCAATTATGAGTAGTCTATTTATATATTTGATTAGCTAGGCTAATTAAGTGGGCATTAATTTAATCTAATTTAATCGGTCCAAATCAAATATTGGTTAAACCTACCATAATGTTTTAAAAATTCCAAATAGCACATAAATCAAGTCAATTTCTGAATCAGATGCCGTTAAGACCTTCAATTAGCTAACCGAATAAAAACATGAATAGATCTTTCCACGTTAGACAGATATAAACACAAAATAACGCAATGCACATGTAATTAACTCAGGATTTCTTTTTAATTACTTGTTAGGCATACTTAAGCATGAATTAGAGCTAATCATGGGTTAGGGTTGTTATAGTTAATCTTCCTTATTTATTTTGATTATATGATATGCTCAGTGAGCCTCACATCCATTTACTAGCGTGAAAGAAAATGAGGGAGTTACGGGGTCGGTCCTTTGGACTGGACTTAATACCTGTGAGGTCCTAACTCAAAAAGATTTGGCACATTTTCTTATTTTACCCTTAACATTCAGTTCAAACAAAGAATCATTCAGTCCAAACAAAGAAATCATTCAACCGTTCTACTCTCTCTCTCTCTCTCTCTCTCTCTCTCTCTCTCTCTGTCACAACTGTTTGAATCTCTCTCTCTTAATTAGCCACCGAAGACCACTTCTAACTATCGGCGACCATCATTGACCTCTGATGACTCTTTTAGCCTTCATCTTTGACTGTCGGCAGCCATTACTGACCTCCAACAACTACCTCCGAACTTTGATAATATTTTTGTGTGTGACCATTTTCCATCTTTACCATGTCAATACCGCCAGTACCTTCTCAAACAAGGTGGCAACAAGAGAAAAATAGAAAAATAATGATGAAGAAAATGAAGGAGAGAGATGAGGAATCCTTATCAGAAAATAATTCTTCACATCGTAGATTAACTCAAAGAATCAAAGACAAATCTAGTAAAAAAATTTATGATTGACATATTCAGAGATAAATTTAACCACTGTCTGCTTGTTAAAAATTACAAAATCTCATCATCATCGTCACAAATCAACACAAGATTCAAAGACATATTCAGTAATAAATTTATCATTGACTGTTTGTTAAAAAATTATAAAAAGAAAATCTCGTCATCATTGTCACAAATCAATACAAGATTCACAGACATTCAATGTTAAATTTATCAGTGACAGACACATTTGCTTATAAATTTCTCATTGACTGTTTGTTAAAACATTATAAAAAGAAAATCTTGTCATCATCGTCACAAATCAACACAAAGATTCAAAGACATATTTAGTGATAAATTTATCACTGATAGACACATTCACATAAATTTCTCATTGACTATTTGTTAAAAAATTATAAAAAGAAAATCTCGTTATTATCGTCACCAATCAACACAAAGATTCGAAGACATATTCAGTGATAAATTTATTATTGATAGACACATTCATTGATAAATTTCTCACTGACTGTTTGTTAAAAAATTACAAAAAGAAAATCTCATCATCATTGTAACAAATCAATGCAAGATTCAAAGACATATATCAGTGATAATTTATCACTGATATATTAAGCCCTTGTTTGCAACATATTTGGTTTGAGAGAAATAAAGAGAGGGAATGAGGGAGAGAGAGATATGAGATTTGAAGAATCAATGTTGCTTGTAGTCGTTTGAAGTTGATTTCACTCTAGAAACAACTAGATCAATGTAAATCTAGGGCATAGTATAGATTCAGTGATGACATAGTGTAAATCGACGATGGCGAAGATAGTTGGTAAACAGTGGCGGTGAATCAGAGCTAGTGAAGTGTAGATTGGCGACGGTAGAGATGGTTGGTGAACGATGGTGGTGGTAGTGGCCAGCGAAAGTGGTGGTGGTCAGTGATAAACAACGGTGGTGGTGGTGATGGTGGTGGTGGTGGTGGTAGGTGTATGGCCATGACCATACCACTAGAGAGAGAGAGAGAGAAAGAGAGAGAGAGAGAAAGAGATATGGACTGAAAACCCAAACCCAAACTCACATCATAGTATTTTGATGGCAAAAACCAAACAGAAAATGCGACAAAAAAAAAGGAAAAACAAAATAGGGGTAAAACGATACAAAAAATAAAGCTCCAAGACTTATTGGTGCATAAGACCAATCTTCATAACTAAGAGGGTATTAACTATAAAAAGCTAGACCGACCAGTAAAAATCTCAAAGAAAATGGAATATATATATATATATATATTTTCGGTTAACATGGCTCCTCTCTAGTCCATTGTGATGTTTGGGCTTGTAGGGCTCACAACGAGTTTTATGTCGATAATTCAAATCATTCATTTTGTCGAGCATTTCGTGTATTTATCTACACAAAAAATTAAATCGATTTGACAATCATGACGTATTAAATTTATCAAGTTTGTAAAAAAAAAAAAAAGATTTTTTATTTTTAAAACACAATTATTGTCAATTTTTTGGGGTGATAAACATAATAAATTGAATGTGTTACGATTATCGAATCGATCTAATTTTGTGTGTGGATAAAAGACACGAAGTGTCCAACAAAATATGTGATGTTCTGGGTTTTGGGCTTGAATAGTATTATGTTGTGGGCGTAGCATGTATTTCTTTCGGTGTTTTGTTTATCGTATCAGATCGTTGAGATTCTTTTTCTACTCCTACTTAACCTCTCTTAACTTTTCCAGGTTGAAAATTTTGAGTTTTGAGCTTTGGAACTTGTTTCGAAATACAAAACCAAACTCTGGTTTTCTGGACAAAATCGCTCATGCGAAATTGAGAGCCGCCTGAGTGAATCTTCACAAAGTCTTCTAGGTTTTCTAGGTAGCAAACCACTTGAGCGGATTTTGGTGAATTTTTTTGGGCAGCTCTTTGGAGCAATTCACCTGTGGGGCAAAAATTTCCGCTCGTGTGGAATTGAAACCGCTTGAGCGGATTTCGGCATGTCTGTCTCGAAATTCATGCTCTTTTCTTCAAAACTGATGCCAAAAAGTGTTTTGCACATATTTTATCTTCTCTCTCTCTCTTTCTCTATATATATATATATATTCATCTTTTCTCTCAATTCTCTCTAAAAATACACCCAAATCCAACCTTTCTCTAAGATTTAGCTCAAATCTTCAAGAGTTTGATGGAGCTTTTTACACCAAATCGAAGAGGGCGCCGAGGGCAACATTTGTAACCTATTGAATCATGTTTTCGTCAACCTTGAGTTCTAAGGTTTTCTTCCTCTCCATCTCCTAAGTTTGAGGAAGAGATAATCTTTGAGTTACATATATATATTTTTTACAAGATTATGCTTGTTTGGAACATTTATTACATGTTTGAGTTATGATTTTGGGTTATTGAACCCTAAATGATGTTAGAATATAATTTTATCTACTTTTCTCAAAATTTTTGAGAGTATGAGTTGTGTTCTAAATTGTGAGTGTTGTTTTGAAAAAATATTTTCATAAATGTAACAAAAACCTTATTTTGGTGGAAACTCTAGAATTTGAGAAATTTGGGAAAAAGTTGAGTATTGTGAAATTTATGCTTAGTGAATTGTTATGTAAAGAAATGATAGAGAAATTCCTATGGTTGTATCAAATGAGGGAATTTCATAAAGGAAATGAGAATAGTTGATTTTAAAACTTATAATTGGTTTGTCTTGGGAAAATCAAATTTAGAAAATGATGTTTAACATGCGGAGAATACATAAATATTGATATTGTTATATTGTCTGTTTAAAATGTATATTATGATGTTATATTGATAAGAAATGTGGAATTTGATCACAATGGAAGATTACGTGGATGAATTGAAAAATTGAAAAATTTTAAGACATTAATATAGAAATACGTTATATTGGCACTTAATTTCATTATCATTACCTTTCAAATTGACATTATTGAGATTAGTAAATGAAACTCTATCATTACATTAGACATTTGCATTGTAAGTAAGCCTGTGATCCCATTTGCATTGGAGATGGTGAGGAAGGTGGTGGAGGGGTGCCTTTTAGGTCGACTCGGTGAAACCCACGATGTGGCTCTTGTTGTTGGGTTCTTGGTTAGTGACGCTGGTGAGAGGGTTAATGGCCAGGTCATATGTGTCAATGGTGGCTATGTTTGATTCTTATTCTCATTCTAATTAGTAGCTTATTTGCTAAGTTATATATATTATTTAAGAAAGAGTATGAGTTATTGAGTGAGTTGATTCGAATTAAAATCCTCTGCCACTGTACTGTTGTTAGCACCATAAATCAGCAATTTTATTATTATTTATTTTTTATATAATTACAGGACATGTTGCGTCCTCCTACTCATTTGGAGGTTATGAGAAGTTATGAAATGTGGAAAGATGATGGAGAACAAAGTGGAGAACATGGAGCATAAAGTGGAGGTTGAAGGAAGTTATGGAAGATTATGGAGTATGAAATGGAGGAAGTGGAAGAGTGGGTAGTTTTAGGTAGTTTTTTTTTCTACAAATGTTTGCCTATAAATAGCCATTCATGGCTACATTGTAAAGATCCAGAATTAAAATAAAAAACAATTGATTTTAATATTTCTTGTCATTTTCCTTATCTTAGGAATAGTTTAACATAGATTCATATTTCAAAGCATTTATTTTCAGCATTTCCTTTTCGAAGCATTTTATCCACTTCCTTTTCGAAGCATAGGACTAGAGGTAAGTAATTATTACTTTGATTGTTCACTCAATCATCTTTCTCCGTCTCCCTCATTCTTCTTTTAATCTTTCTTTTTTCTATATTTGGCAAATTTGAAGTCCTCTTTGTTGAGACAAAAGAACCGTCAATGCAATCGCTTGATAATTGACTTGAATTTAATTTGTAAGGATTTTTCAATCCTTGCTGGCACGCTCGCATTTATGATATTTTCCTTCATAGGAAAAATAAGCCAACAATTTTTGGCACTCCCGATGGGACTGCCAAGTGTAAGAAATGACAAACGATTTGGATTTCGCCATTCAAACTTGTCAATATGAAATATATTGGCGTGAAAGAAAAATTTTAGATCTTCAATAAAAGATTTATTTTCTTGATGAAAAAAATTTCCAAGTTGTTTACTCATTACCATATTATTTGGTAAAAGAAAAAAATACACCACTTAATTGGAATAACTCATCAACTTGATGCAAAAATTTGCCAATGGAGACATGAGTTATTAACCCTTTTTGTCAAGTCTTTAATGACTGAATTTTGTGGGGTTTTACAAAATGCTTTTAAGTCATTTGTGATTGAAATTAGTGAAAATATAATTTCATCAATGGCTCGGCGGGTCGAAAAACCCATTTTTAAAAAGCCAACTTATGAAAATAACTTTGATAAAAAGTATGTTGTTGAGCCAAGCATGGTTGAAAATGATGTTCCGTATAGAGCTTAGGGGGTTGAAAAAATTATTCTTAGAGAGTCAAACCATGGAAGCAACATGTCTATGAAGGATTTTCATAAGCCATTAATGGCTAAAATGGAACTGCCCATTAGGCCAAAAAATGATGAAACTCACATGGAGGGTTTTCATAAGCCGTTAGTGGCTAAAATAGAAAAACAGTCCCATTTGTCAATAAATGATGAAAGTTATTTGGTTAAAGAACATGTTCTCAACCCAATCATGGCTAATAATAATGAACAATTTAATGTTCATGAATTTGAATTTTTTGAAATTGTTCAATAATTTTTAAGGCCATCTTGTACTATGGTTCTTGGTGTTCAAAACCTGCTTTGGATTTGTGGATCACACCAAAATATAATTCTGATGATGTGGCTAATAAAATTAACAAATTGTTCTTATGAGTTCAAAGCACTAAGAATAGGGGATGACCATTTAAAATGCATGAACTTGGCTAGGAAAAGCCTATGCATTTAAATAAGTGGTTGAGAATGACTTATCTTTTCAAATTGATGGCCAGTTGTTTGTATGTACATAATTAAAGTATCGAAGATGTATTCGAAGCATCAAAGCTTTGAAGATACATTCGAAGCTGTATAAAGCTTTGAAGATACATTCGAAGCATCAAGAGTTGTTTTGAAGGTTGATTACTTCACTTTCGAAACTGTATAAAGCTTCGAAGATACATTCGAAGCATCAAGCCTAACCTTGAAACTTCATTGTAAGTATCATCATCCTATATCAATGCTTCCAACCTTCGAGGGGTGATGTTGTTCCTTTAAAGCTGTGCCGCAAGACCTTCGAACGATGAATTTGATCTTTTATACCACTTTCGAAACTTGTTATTGTCACGACCCGCTCCCCATACCCAAGGGTTAAGCATCGTGATGGCTAGTAACTGAAGTTATCTTCGGCCAAATCTTAAACAAATCAATAAACGTGGGCAGAAGTAACATTTAAGTAAGGGTACCAAAATAATCATTTCTATTTTTATTACAAAATTATATTGACCAAAAGGCCGATATTTACATATAAAAATATCAATAAAAGTGCTGTGTGTGTCTATTCTGCAGCCCCGTGTCTAAGACTTTCCAAAAGCTATTTCTGAGTTGCATTGTTTCTTGAAAATTGGTAAACAAATATAAGCACATGGCAGAGTGAGAAATATTATACCAAGAGTATAAGGGACACGAAATAACCATGGATAGTTATTTAGGCCAAAACATTTAAGATGACTTAGTCGGAACAAATAATCCTTTAAGTAGCAAAACTGAGATTATGTAAATAAATAACCATAACCACGGTACTTTGATAAACAAATCATTTAAGTGCTAGAAACTGAAATACAGAAATTATGTAAGTATATAACCATAGCCACGGTACTGAATAAAACATAACAGAGGTCATAGAAGTGACAGTCAGAACAGAGGTACGGATTCAAGAGGTGGCTCATACGGATTCTAGAGGTGGCTCCTATAGCAACCCTAGTCTTTTCCCATTTGATTATTGTATCCGGACTTGGGTTCCGTTTATTCTGTCATTGTTTATTTGTTGTTGTTGTTGTCCTTTATTTTCTTTTTTGGAGTTATAGGATGTGTTGGGCAGGTTTGTTTCAGGTTGGTTGGGTTCGTAAACCAAGTGTTGCTGTCCAGTTTTTGGGTTGGTCGCTCGAGCCAGGATTTGGTCGCTCGAGCGAGGTTTGTTTTTGTGTCTTCTGGCTCGATCTAGATTTGCTTCGCTCGAGCAAGAGACTGCGTCTGGTATAGACCTGAGGGCAGTGCTTATTCGTTCGAGCGAGATTTTCTTCGCTCGAGCGAGCGAGGTGTATGTTTTCGAGTTCCTTGCTCGAGCGAGCATTCTGTCGCTCGAGCGTGCTCCAGGGTTGCAGACCTGAAGCATTGCATTCTTGGCTCGAGCGAGCTTTTCTTCGCTCGAGCGAGGTTTTCGTGTGTCTGGTCGCTCGAGCGACCAAGTCTTCGCTCGAGCGAGCCTGTCAGGTTTAAATAGGCAGCAGCGTGTTTCAGATCAGTTTTTCATACACTTTCAGATTCCAAAACCCTAGTTACGAGTTTTCTCTTCCTCTACTCACCTTCTCTCTTAGGGTTTGATCTTTTTAGAGTGTGTTTCTACCCTAGTTGCTTTATTAAAAAGATAGAGTGAGTCGAGGGCTTCCATTTAATCTGAACATTTAGTGATTTGGAGCACATTGGAATTTGGGTCTTCATCTCTGTCTTCTCCATTCGGGTTATTTTCTTCGAGGTAGGGATTTCCTACTCCAATGTATACGTTTTGTTCTAAGTTCTGGCATTTTAATAGGTTGGGGGTATTTTGGTAATTTTAGGAAAAACCCTAGTTGTTTAAATAAATTGAATTGTATATTTAATTTAAGGAACATTGGGAAAACTAGTTAAATTCATGAGATTGAGCAATTTATTGACTAAATGGGGTAGTTGGTTAATTTAAATCACTCATCCATTTAATTGTTGAGTTATTTATTTCCAAGTCTAGAAATAACTGTTTTGGGCTATCGGTGGAGGATAGCTGTGATTGTTGTAGACACTGCATGTGGATTAGGGACAACTGCAACTAATCATTGATTAAGTCATCAATTTTGACTGCTGAATTAATACAAACATTATGTGTATTGATTATGTGTTTGCATACATTGTTTTGTGTGGGAGGAGATAGGGGATGTACTCCACGGTTTAGGGGAAGATAGGGGATGGGCCTCTAAACCGGATTTTGTTTGGGAGGAGATAGGGGATGGACTCCATTAGCATCACTTTTATGTGTGCTTATTTATATTGAAGTGTTTTTATTGATACAACACTAAAATGTGTATCAAACTGAAAGTATGAAGTGTTTTGATTTGAGCCTGAGTCTCATTTGTTGGTAGACATTGGAAGAATGTGAATATGATATATATAGTTCACTGTTGTAAGTTTGGCCAGGTTCTGAGCCATATTGATAATGTTGGAAAGTAAAACGTGTCTTAGACATTAGTGTCATGAAACTGTATAATGATGTAATTGATTATCTTGGTTAACCATCTATTGAATGCTTTTGCTTTATTCAATGCTTATATTTGGTTTAGTATATTTCTACTGGGCTGTGGCTCACCCTATATGGGAACATCATTTTCAGGTTCAGGTGATAAGCTACCTCCAAGGACTTAGCTTGGAAGGATTTGGATTTTGAAGACTATTTTCAGTTATTTGTTTTATTTGTTAGTACATGTAAACACTCAAGCCTAGGGCTTTATTGGTATTTGAGTTAGAACTCATACTTTTGTGTCCAAGTGTTGGCTTGGAAAGATGTAAGCCCATAGGGCAGTTAATTTGATGTTATATGTAATGTTTTATTTGGTAAGACTCTGATGAATGTTATAATGAATTGTTTCCTTTTTAACATTGCATGTTGATGTTATATATATTTAATGGGTTTATTTTTGAGGGCGTTACAGCTCCCACAATAGTGTAGCACTTAGCTCCGCACAGCACTTTGCTTCGCACAAAATAGAGGTACGGATTCAAGAGGTGGCTCCCACAATAGTGTAACACTTAGCTCCGTACAGCACTTTGCTTCGCACAGAACAGAGGTCAATGGATCCATGACAAACAGAGGACCACAAAGTGGTCAAACAGAGGCCAACGGTTATTTAAGTCCCCCAAGGCGTGGGACTCCCGTGGTGGTACTTACAAAACATATTTGTATATAAGGTCATAGTCAAATATTCTTAAAATACAAAACATATATATCCATGGGTTTCCTTTTCACAAATAGGGTTCAGATAATAATCCACGTAACTGAAATCTTTATAAAACATAATTTTTATTAATACACTAATAAAACATACTTGTATAAAATAGATTTTGGTAAGTCAAAACATACGTAAAATATATTATGATAAGTCAATGTATAATATAACTCACCTTAACATTAATACCTTACTCTTTTTCTCCACTACTAAAGACCCTTTTATCTTTCACTTATTTTTTTCTTTCCTTTCCTTCCTTTCTTTCTTTTTTTCTTCTTTCTTTCTTTCTTTTCTTTTCTTTTCTTTTCCAGGTGAAATGCCTTCTCCGTTTTACAGGGAGGAGAGCGCATACGCGGCCTCCGAATCTTCAAAAGATTCGATTAATAATTATATAAATTTATATTTATCCTTAATAGATATTTAAAATAATTATACTTTAATCCAGTATTTTAATATAATTATATAAATAATTAATTTTTAATTAAATTATATTTTATCGTATACTAACAGAAAATAAATTATTTATTTTACAACCACACTCATTTTTATTATTATTTATTTATACTTTGATCCCTAAATTCTTAATAATTATATTGTTTTACAAAATTACACATAATAATATATAATAAATTATGTATTTTCCTAACTGTAATTAAATGATATTAGTATAAATTCTACAGAATAATTAAAAATCTAGTTGTTACAATTGGTCATCTAGTCATAATTTCATGCTCATTCGAAGCACTTTATTGGTGTTGTTATATCAGTCGAAGTACTTTATTGGTGTTGTTATATCATTCGAAGCACTTTGTTGCTTAGATTAGTTATGTGCTTGGTTCGGCCCTTCAAAAATTCAAGTAAACATCATTTTTAAGGGCCGCGAGGGGTAATGTTAGCACCATAAATCTGTAATTTTATTATTATTTATTTTTTATATAATTGCAGGACATGTTGCATCCTCCTACTCATTTGGAGGTTATGAGAAGTTATGAAATGTAGAAAGATGATGGAGAACAAAGTGGAGAACATGGAGCATGAAGTGGAGGTTGAAGGAAGTTATGGAAGATCATGGAGTATGAAATGGAGGAAGTGGAAGAGTGGGTAGTTTTAGGTAGTTTTTTTTTCTACAAATGTTTGCCTATAAATAGCCATTCATGGCTACATTGTAAAGATCCAGAATTAAAATCAAAGACAATTGATTTCAATATTTCTTGTCATTTTCCTTATCTTAGGAGTAGTTTAACATAAATTTATATTTCAAAGCATTTATTTTCAGCATTTCATTTTTGAAGCATTTTATCCACTTCCTTTTCGAAGCATAGGAGTAGAGGTAAGTAGTTATTATTTTGATTGTTCACTCAATTGTCTTTCTCCGTCTCCCTCATTCTTCTTTTAAATTTAGATTAATTACACTTTTCACTCTTGGTTTGACTCAAATTTCTTTTAGTCTCCATAATTTTAATTTGAATAATTTAATCTCTACACTTTAAGTCTAGTTTCAGTTTGGTTATTTCGTCCTAATTTTTGTTAATTTTGTCTATATAAATACCTTCGAAATTGATAAATATTTCAAAATTGTTATTAACTTGATGGAAGAACCAAATTATAACTTTAAAAAATTGATACGTGTCTCAAATTTGTTAATTTTAATATCTAATTTTGATAGATTAATCAAATTAAAATTAGACTTAAATTCTACGGACTGAATTATTGATATTAAAACTATAACAATTAAAGTGAAATTTATATCAAATTACAGGAGATGAAAAATATAATTAACTCTTTAAATTTTAAAACTTCAAATAAGTTCCGACACCGCCTCCTCCCGGCAAACTGCCGGAATCTTCTCTGCCTCCACAGCATCCGGCCACATCCAAGCTTAATAATTGGCTTGAATTTAATCTGTAAGGATTTTTCAATCCTTACTGGCACGCTCGTATTTATAATATTTTCTTTCATAGGAAAATTAAGCCAACAACTGTACTGTACGAGAATATCAATTTGTGTGTCTAGAGATGGATATGGAGCATTGAATTCTAGACAAAGCAAGTACAACCTTTTATTTTAGCAGTTATTATTTAGAGTGTTCGTGGTTTGGTTTTGAACGGTTTGGTTTGTAATTTGAACTTGCTCGCATAAGTACGGTTTAGGGAAAATTGAACTTGTAACCGCCTATAGTGCGGGTTGCGATTTGAGCGGATAGGATTTGCAGATGTGCGGACAGTTTGCGGATTGGACTTTTTTTAAAAAAAAATATTTATTTTTTAGGATTTATTTTTTTCTCCTTTTCCGTTTTGTAAATATTTATTTTGGGTCATTTTTCCCTCATTTTCTAAAATACTCAACATTAAGAATTAATGAATTAAAACTTATAAAATTAAAAATACAACAAAATCAATTCCTAACACAAGCAAATCATTAAAAATCCTAAACTTTTAAATAAAATCATAAACTAACACAAATATATCTTTTAAAATCCTAAACTAAATCATCAAAATCATTCACTACCCAATAATACAATTAAAGTAAAATCATTTAAAATGTAAACTTACCTAAAAATAATTCTTCATTAACTTTTACATTCATCTAAAATGCAATAATAAAATAACAATAAATTATTATCAAATTTCATCCAATTCAAACCCATTAAATAAAATAAAAATATTTGCAAATTCGCAAACTCCATCATATTAAAAAAAAAAAATTTGAGTTAAGTGCAGGCAGGTTTTTGCGGGTGCAGGTAAAACCTGCAACCCGCAACAATGCCATATTTTAAATCGCATCCGCTCGCATTGTGTCTGCGAAACCGCTCATTTCTATGCAGATCGGTTCGAGTTTCACGTGTGAAGTTCGAATAACCCTATATCTAACCCTAATATTATTATCTCAGGATTGGATCTTGATTTTACCATATATCACTATCTTAAATTTTTTTGATGGATTTGGCTGTATTTGTTTTTTGGAACCATTTTATTAGTACGAGTTATTTTGTTCTGAGGTTAGCATAAACAAGCTGTGGTATTGAATGCAAAAGCATAATAAAGGACTTTATAATCTGCTTGGGTTGTAAGTCTTGTATATATTCAAATATAAAGAATGTACAACTATTTTAAGGGTAAATTATATCAGAATTTCCTAATTTTTATGTTTGAAATACTTCCCTCTCGTCTTGTGTAATCAACGGTATTATAATTTTATTAGTCAACTGTTAAGTTCTAATTTATCCTTTTTGAAATTCTAAGTTTGGTCCTGTGTTTAGTTGTGGAATTTGAAATGGAATTCGGAAAGGAAAAGCAACTGTGTTTAGTTGTGAAATTTGAGAAGGGATTTGGAAAAAAAAATAGAAAAGGTATGTAAAATGTGAATAAAATATACCTACATTATTTTACCTAATTTCACACATCTTTTCTCTTTTACTTTTCAAATCCCTCTCCAAATTTTCAAACCAAGCACAGCATTAATCTTTTCTCTCATTCTCCTTCCATCTCATCAGCTCTCTTCACCGGCAACTACGATGTTCCTTCTCCAATCCTTACCACCACTATCATTCACCCCAACCCATATCACCGTCTTCCCTTCCTCTATCTCCACCTCATTGGCTTTCTCTCCATCTGTCTCCATCATGACTAGACACCATTGCAATCTTTGTAGAACTGAAATTAAGGAACCAGAGAGAAAAAGTCTATTTCTCCACAATTTGTGGATTGAAACCAGAGAACCAGAACCAACCATTGAGATTGCGATCTGTGGCCAAGAGTGTTTGAAATGTTCTCTAGTTTAATAATTACAACAAAACTGAAACTATGAGAATCAAAATAACATTTGGCTCAAATTAAAGAGAACCAGTGGTATAATTTACCCTTAAATTAGGTGATTTAGAGTGATCGACACAACTCTCTAATAATAAACAATGTTTTCATAAAACTTAAATAACAGTTGGAAATATTAAAACACAGTGAGTATTATCACAGTGAATGTATGCATCAATTCACATCATCTCCATCTGCACTGAAGAAAACACCTCACATTTCATATTCACTCATTCATGGGGTATCATAAGTTTCTCCACAAAAGACTTGCTGTCCAAACCCTTGTTGAAGAAATTATCGTGAAATTCTTTGTGTGAGAAGTTTTAATACAGAGTTGGTTTCTCGGCTGTTAAAAGCTCTGGAAATGGTCTGTAGCGATGAATTTCATCCTTCTTATGCAAGCTGAAGAATTCAACAACTGATATTTGAGGTTCCTTCATGGAATTAGCCAATACACGATGCTCTACGCTTCTACACTCTCCATTTGAAATAATCTGAAATATGTGAAGTCACCAAACATAAAAATAAAAGAATTCAAAATATTAATAAATATACGTCAAACTCAAACTTTTGTCTGCGATAATTAGAAAATCAAGTTAATTGTTTTTGAATATATTGCATTTTCCATATGTATATAAATGCCTAAATTTTGGTTGATCATATATGTAAACTTTTTGCACGATAATGATGCGCCACTGGGGCACTCTTGAAAGTACAATCTACACCCATGTATGTATCTATATTTGGAAACGGAACTGCTATGTAGATCGAATTGTCGAGCTCGAAATTGGCTAGAATCCAATTTCAGAAGCAGAGAAGGAGAAGAGAAAGAAGGAGGAGGAGGAGGAGGAGGAGGAGGAGGAGGAAGATGTTACATGTAATGCTTTTATTTAGTAATACTCTGATGAATGAATTAATAAATTGTTTTCTTTAAATAATGCATGTCATTGATATATATAATGGGTTAATTTTGAGGGCGTTACAGCGGTGGTGCTGCGACGATCGCTGGTGCTGCGACGAAGCGGAGGGGCTCGGCTGACGGCAGAAGCGGAGGGGCCCTCTCTTCTCTCCATTCCCTCTTCCCCTCCTCTTTCTCTTCTCCTCTCTTCTTCCTCTTTTCTCTCCCTATTTCTCCTCTGTTTCAGGCCACCCAAAACGCCCAAAACGACATTCGAGCCAATTTTGAGCCAAGATTTTCGAGCTACGGCTCATTTTCCATTTGGAAAATGGAATTGTGGAAAGTTTATCATATCTATCTATAATTTTTGGAGGAGGCTTGTCACACAGTCAAACAATTTTTGGACCGGATGGCCTAGTTTGTGGGGTTGTGGTCACACATACATTCATTTTGATGATTTCAATTATATATCAAGTTAATCAGACATTAACAATTAGTAACCAAATTATATTTTTCTTAACAACTGTAAAATATAATTTTAAAAGTAGTTCATTTATTTTTTTTAATGCAAATATAAAGCAATCATGTTATTACTATATTTAGTTAATTTAATTTTTTTAATTAGATGATGCTCCGTGGGCCTCACATCCATTTACTAGCGTGAAAGAAAATGGAATAAATTTTTTATTTTTTTTGAGATGACTCCTCTGAAGTACATTGTGATGATTAGATTTGTAGGGCTCACCACGAGTTTCATATCAATAATTTAAATTATTTATTTTGTCGAGTATTTTGTGTGTTTTATTTATATAAAAAATTAAATTGATCTGATAGTCATAACATATTAAATTTATCACGTTTGTTCAAAAAAAAAAAGATTCTTTATTTTTAAAACACAATTGTCATTTTTTTTGGGGTGATAAACATGATAAATTGAATATGTTACTGTACGAGGAGCAAATATTCTGCGGAGCCTGTACTCCTTTCGTCCAAGCTCCTTGTCTGTTCGATCGACCTGCGAGCATAACGACAGTGAGCTACCCGGCGGTGTATGGCCGGAAAACCCCTCCGATGGTCAAGTTAGCACACACTTATGGAGAGAGAAAAGAGAGATATATCACAATGAGTGTTTTACCAAATGATGTTCCATCCCCAGCATGGGGGGCGCAGACACGCTTATATACTTTCTGCGCCCAAATCTGCTCTCATTAGTCTCTTGACACGTGGTGCTGCTCTCCCATCTGTCAGCACAAATCCTGTAATCACCACCTAACCAAACCGTTAGGCTATATTGGTGGAGCCCGGCAGACCGGCGAAACCACCTCGGCCTTTCACGACCGCGCTATGCAGCGTACCCGAGTGCTCCACTCACCGAGCTCCAAAACGACCGAGCTCGGTTGCATTCCGGCAAAGCCAAGTTCAAGATAGGTCGAGCCAGCAAACCGAAGGCCTTCCTGCCGCGCTAAATGCGTGAACCGTGGAATCCAGACTGGCAGGCAATCATCTCGGCCGAGCAACTCAAGTAGCTCGGTTTTCTACATAGACAAGCCCAAGTAGCTCGGTCCCAACATGGTCTGGGCCTCAACTGAGCAAAACCTTATCTGGACGAGCCCAAGCTATCATGGCCCAAACATGTTCAGCCCCTCATTTTGCCCGGCCTTTACCATGGCCCATTCCAGCTCATAAATCTCCCTCTCAATTGCCCCTTAATTCCGTCTGCACAAGCGTGACTGGGATTACATGGTCTGTCCGGGGTAGACTCACCCTCGGATTCCCTGCATCAAACAACGAGGCCGAGTACGAGGCGCTACTGGCTGGACTTAAGAGCGCTCGGAACTCTTTTTAGCCCGGTCATTACCACGGCCCAAAGCCAGATTATGAAATCTCCCTCACAGTTACGATTATTTGATCGATCTATTTTTTTTTTTTTTGTGGGTGAAATACACGAAGTGTCCGACAAAATAAACAATTTGGATCATCGAAATGAGGTCCATGAGCCCAAACAATACCCTCCAATCTAGATTATGGACTAAATTGAATACTCATCGAAAAGGGATCCACGGGCCCAAACAACAACCTCTAATTTGAACAGTTTTAGTTCAAAAGCGAAAAAGTCATTATAAATTGTTACATCACTCTTTTTATTTTTGTATATATTTTCATAAAAAGTTAAAAATTATTAACATAGTAAGTTTCCAAACGAGATCAGTTAATTAAAAGTATAGTGATTAAAATAACACATGTGACAAAATACAAAAACTACCGATATAATTTATCTTATAATTTATATACACACATATATAAATATAATATGTGGGTATGTGCACGAGTGTCACCTGAAGAGCATCTCCAATGTTAACAATCAAGGAACCAGGCAAAGGCTTCACATCCACCCACTCTCCTTCATGCTTAACCTGCAAACCCATCGTATGGTTCTCCACCAGAACAGTAAGCACTCCAGGATCCGTATGATGGTTAAGCCCAAATGTTAAATTGGGTTGGGGACAATAAGGATAGTACACTCCTGCAATCGACCTCGAACCTAGAAGCCCCTCCTCTTTCACTTTTTCGGCCTCCAATCCCAGCCCTTCCGACAACAGCTCCACTACCTTCTCCCTCACGTCCATCACATACCGGTCCCACTCCACCACCTGTTGGGAATGTATGCATCAAAATTAGAGTATTGAGAGCTGCAATCTCTAAAATATAATTTAAAATATATAATCATATATTTTAATTTATTCTTTCTACCTAAATTTTTATTAATTTCATTTACGTGCATATCTTAAAAAATTTATATGTGTTTAAAAATTATTAATTTTAATTTCTAATTTAGATAGAAAGAACTACATTGAAATTATGCTTTAAACTTTAGGAATTAAATTGTACAATTTGAAATTATAGAGATTAAAGTTAAATTTAGGTTAATTATACTTTTCACTCCTGGTTTGTCTCAAATTTCACTTTAATCTCTATAGTTTCAATTTGAATAATTTGATCTTTACACTTTAAGGCTTTCGTAAAAAGTCAAAAAATTTATCCCAAACAACTAGGTTTTTTTTTCTTTACATTTTAGCCAAAAAGCCAAAAAGTTACTAAAATAGTCTGTTCCCAAACGAGGCCTAAGTTTAGTTTTATTTTAGTTTTTCCATCTTGATTTTTGTTAATTTTGTCTATATATATACCTTAGAAATTGACAAATATTTCAAAATTGTTAATATTGACTTTCAATTTAGACGAAAGATTCAAATTATAATTTTAAAAAATTGATAAGTGTCTCAAATTTATTAATTTTAATATCTAATTTAGATAGATTAACCAAATTAAAATTAGACTTAAATTCTACCGACCGGATTATTGATATTAAAACTATAACAACAAAAGCGAAATTTATATCAAATCACAATAGATGAGAAATATAATTAACTCTTTAAATTTTAAAACTTAAAATAAAGTTCCACCACCACCTCCTCCCGGCAAACGGCCAGAATCTTCTCCGTCTCCACAGCCTCCGGCAACATCCAAGCATGCACGTAGTCGTGCCAGCTCGCCACCTTCAATCGGAGAAGATCGTTGTTGCTGGCATACACTAATCCTTTGAACTCATCCTGAACGTAGTGCTCTGCCTTTATCTCCTGGGGTTGTTCGTGGAATGATCGGATTGACATGAGTGTTTTGTTGATAATATAGTTGGGTAGGCCGTGGTTGATCACTTGGAAGAAACCCCAAGTTTTCATGGCTTCTTGAATTTGGCTGACGATGTTTGGTCGGAGTTTGGGGGAATTTATGTTGGAGAGATAGATTACGGGGATGCCGCTGGTGTTGAAACACTACAAGAAATTACACTTTTGCCGACTAAAAATTTGGTCGGCAAAAGTCTATTTTTAGTCGGCAAAAGTTATTCGCAACTAATAAATTTGGCCGCCACTTTGGTCGCCAATTGAGGGTCGGCAAAAGTAATTGGTGACCAAAACTTTTGTTAGTTGGGAAAAAGTTAGATTTGCCGACTAAATTTTTGGTCACTAAATATATCATTACCATGACTAATTCATTTAGTCGCTAAAACACTTTGGTCGCGAAAAGTGATATTTTCCCGACCAAATATGTTTGTCGCCAAAAGCAAAAAATCGGCGACCAACTATTTTCGTCGCCAAAAGTTGAGGAATCGCCAACAAATAATTTAGTCGCCAAAAGGTAAGGAATTGCCGACCAATGATTTTAGTCGCAAAAGTGTAGAATTTGGTGACCAATTATTTAGTCGCCAAAACTTTCTCAACCAAATATTTTGTCGCCAAAAGACATTAAACAATCAACGACTAATTAGTTAGTGGCCGAACCTCTTTTTTTTTTTAGCAATCAATTTTTGTTTATAAACATTCAATCCAATATTGAACAAAATTCATTCAACCCAACCTAAATATAACATTAAAATTCATCATATTTTCTTGCTCAATCCCAAACTTTACAATCATTCCATTCAAAACATTAATTAAGACAAGTTTTAAACATCCATCTATTGAAAACCAGTAAGTAATTTGAC
The DNA here is from genome assembly GCF_004153795.1 of Camellia sinensis. NCBI lineage: Eukaryota > Viridiplantae > Streptophyta > Magnoliopsida > Ericales > Theaceae > Camellia > Camellia sinensis. Next base: position 97,901 of record NW_021027863.1, on the reverse strand, counting down.
AAAAATTAAAAGGAAAATCAATGAAGGAATCCAAAAAAAATTCTAAAACAGGAAGGAATATATATGGTTTTGAAGCATTAGCCTTGTGCTTGATCGTTTTTGGAAGTCACCTACAAATAAAATAAGAAAAGTTAGAATCTAGAAAAACATCCAAAATGAAGTATTCTCAAAAAAAATTTAACCATATGGAAAAAAATTTATATGATTACATTACAAACATTTGATGATGACTATGCCACAATTAAGTATTGGCATACCTAAACAATGAGACAAAGCAGCTCAACAAGTCTCGCCAAGGTAATCCTTCAGTAATACTTTGAGACAACAAGGATGTTCTGCAAGAAACAATAATGTCTTGTAGATGAACCATTGCAGCATATAATTGAAATATATAATTGAACATGAGCGAAAGATTACATGTTCTATTACTCTCTGTCTCAAATCTTCAGTTGCTCTGTTACCTAAAGAACCACCAAGCATGTTCTTTTCATTCTCAAATTCATCCTTGAATGTATTCCATGAAGTCATCCACTGAACAACCTCCACTGTAACAAGCTGTTTCAAGAGCAACCTATGATAGAAAAGAAGGTCAAGCATCCAATAGTGTTAACATAACAAAACTATGCTCTCTGTTTTTTTTTTGGTCATTTACTATTGGTTTCAGATTAATTGGATAGACATACCTAAAATGTTATATCCACTCACTTCCAATTTTCCCTTGGAGCCTCCTATAGCTAGCAAAAGCATGAAGCATAAAAAGTTATATCCACTCACAAACTTAACAAGATATCATAACATTAAAAACAAAACTTAACTTACATCACATGTGCCTAAAGAATCTTATGGTTATGGTCTCTTTTTATATAAATTATTGCTTTATTACCAATCATTATTTATGCACAACAAATGAAAATGAATTTACATAAAAGAAAAAAAGATTCATTGTAATTTCCATCAGCTAGGAATATGGCTTTTCATGACATGAGTGATACTAAGCAGGAAAACAAAATTTACATGTGGCTTCCTAATTAACTCCTTGAGAACAGAATGAAATGTTAACCGGAGTTCTTTGAAGAAGACAGCAATTAGGGCAGGTGCTACCAATTTGGACAGTACATGTATTTTTAAAAATAAGCCATCAATTTTTTATTTTGTTTTGTGAAAAATAAGATAAATTGAGCAAACTACGTTTATTTAATCGATTTAATTTTTTTATGGAATATATAAATGAAGAATCCAACAAAATAAACGTTTGAATTATCAAAATAGAACCCGTAATAAATTTCACAAGCCTAAATAATATCCTCCAATTCCGATCTAAACTAGAGGCAATTCAGATCCTATTTATAAAATAAATGCACAACATGACCCTTTACCATATTGTTCCCTTAATGCTGTGGACACTGAACATTGATTTGTTTGGTGAGATAACCAACATTACACACAACTTAAAACAATATCATCACTTTACTATTATAACCTCCAACAAAGACATAACACCTAATAAAAGTAGGAAAAAAGAAGTGGGAATAAAAAGAAAGCTAAAGCTGAAATGAACAAATTCGAATCATCACAGTTAATTAGGTGATTGCCTTCAAATTCAGAAACACATTGAAAACATAATGAGAAACATATATAGTTTTCAAGATCTTGTTTCTCATTATGTTTCCAATGTGTTTCTTTTGAACAATATATGTTTACTACCACCTAATTAACTGTGATGATTCATTACTATGTCCTTTTACGTTACTCTGTCCTTTTAGTTCCTTCTCAAACAATATATTGCATATTTACCAACAAAAAACAAGCCCTAATATGTTACTCTGTCCTTTTAGTTCATTCTCAAACAATATATTGCATATTTACCAACAAAAAACAAGCCCTAATACGTTACTCTGTCCTTTTAGTTCATTCTCAACAATATATTGCATATTTACCAACAAAAAACAAGTGGACAACAACCCAAGCACATTTGTCTTCCAGCAACCAGTAAACAAAACCATGAAAGGAGAAACTGTACCTTCACCGTTGTCATTGGCTGATATCACAATGAAGATGTATTTGAAGAGAGCCATGAGAGTGAATGTCCAGAAATAAAGGAAAGCACCCCATAAATCTCTTCATCATCCTCATAAAGGCTCAGCTTCCCTGAGAAGGTGGTCTTGTAAACATACAGAGGGGAAGTATACCTATATATAGAGAGTGACAGATAAGGGGACAGAGCATTTCAAGAATGTCAAACTGTAATAAATGAAATTCTTCTTCTGTTTTTTCTTTTTTTTTTTCCCCCTCCAAGTGAATTTCTCATGTCCAAATTTATGGTTTAAAAAAAATCCCAGAAACCCTGCATAACAAGCCCAAACCTTTTGTTCACACAAGCCAAAGGCAGCAAATCTATTGTTCAATATCCAACTTGTGTGCTTTGCATGCTTCAAGAGCCATATTTGCTTTCCTAAGGTTTTGCTTCGACTTTGTAGCAATCTTAGCAACGAAACTCATCGGTAGTTCAAAGTCTTCCTTCCTTGCTATCTAAATAAGAACCTCCATGATCTGCAAAATTGTGAGGGAGAAGAGTTAAAGAAAATTCAGGGTACAATATGAGATTTTAGCCCCAGAAGATTCCCCAGCAGACTGCATACACTGCACATAGTGAATGGGCCTAAAGACCAACAAAATCCCTCAATATTTCTATATTTCTATATATTTGTAGTATTTGGATTCCTGTTAACAATTCTATGAAATATTTTTGATTAAAAGAATCAAGATACCAATCCCAACCATGTTAGGAACCCATAAGTTTTGAGGTTAAAATTTTCTGAAAACATCAATTGACTCTTCATGGCTTCCCAAATTAACTCACCAAAATTTTTCCTTGGAATAGTTTTTCTAGAGATTATCAGCTATGTTTATAATATGTGTGCTGATTGCAGGTCAGTGTCTAGGTGTTGGATTCATTTAATTCCCATTTTTTATTACATAGGAAACATTGAATTGTCGATTATCCATTTTCTTTCAAAGTGATATGAAGTGTTCCTATGGCCATCAACCATGCACACCATAAAAAAAAGAAGAGGATAATAGTATAATGTAAGGAGTGTCATAAAATGCAACCAAGAAACAACTACTACTCAATATCAATGAGCATACTTACTTCATGAGTCACAGGAGCATCAACCGCAATAAGTTTGCAACAATTTTTAACATGTTCAAGAATGTCCACATCATCTTCACCGCAGAGTATGAGTTTACATGAATCTGTGTAACAGTCCATGATACATTTTATCAAGTGCTGAATGTTCTTGGAAACTTTGTCAACATCATAAAGAACCATAACTGTAAACAACCAAACTAAATCTTGTAAGCTTCATATGATCTGGGTGACACTGTTTTGGAGGAAACTATGTTTGCTAATAGGAGAGGACCTTTATAATCTGCTTTGAAATTCACACTGTCATCTATTGCTTAGAGGAAACTATGTTTGCTAATAGGCATCATCAGTTCAGCTTGAGAGAGAGAGAGAGAGAGAGAGTGGAGCTCACCGATCTGAATCGCTGAGATGAACTTTGATTTCGATTTCGAGAGAGAGAACTTAAAAATGGTTGAATCACCGATCAGAAATGATTTGAATCACCAATATGAAATTATTGAAACTTCAATTTTGAGAGAGAACTTCAAACTTTGAACTTCGAAACAATCTGAAATTAATATTTTAATTATATATATTGAATTGACTAACCAAAGCCACGCACTATGATTTGAGGCCATCCCTTCAAACATTCACTCATTAGGGTTTTGAAAATTAGGGAAAACAAAAAAACTGGTTCTGAAAATTAGGAAAAACAAAGGAAAATAGAGAAATTTTGGGACAGAGAAAGAGAGGACCCATACTTGATCTCGGGGTTGTTTGAAGATAGGCAAATTGGTAGTAGCAGAAAAATGGTGATGGTAGTGCTGTTAGGTGCGAAAATAGAGAGCAACCATGTGTGTGTGTGTGTGTGTGAGAGAGAGAGAGAGAGAGAGAGAGAGAGAGAGAGAGAGATAACATACATACCTAACAATAGAGGCCCAAGTACTGCTCGAAGCACCACTGATGCTTGGTCGAAGAAGCCACACATGCAACTGCGATGATGGAGGATGAGCGACTTTGGTGACTGCAATAGAGCAGGAGAATCGACAATGTGGTGCGTGTGAGGAGTGGTTCGCAGGAGTGGTTCGCGGTATATACTGTATAAAAGAGTTTGAAAATTTCACTCGGCTGTTATAGGGCATTTTCCCTACCAAACTGTTTGGTCAGCACTGTGCTTCACTTAATTTAAATTACATTCAAAACAGTATCGTTTTTGTTATGTGCAACCAAATTACTTTGGTCGGTAATTTTTTTTTTAAATCTTCCTGCTTTTTTTTGCTCTTCCATATTCAACCTTTGCCAAGAAAATTTCAATTTTGGTCCCAGGAAATTTTATTTTGGCAACGTTATATAGTACTCTAATAGATTTTATGATAATTTGTGCTATAAATTATTTGTTTTTATTTTCTAAAATTAGGAATCAACTGAATCATAATTTTTTGTGCTAAAATTACAAACTTACATTAACATCCCGTACCGAGCTATTATACATTATTATAGAATTTTGCTTTGTTTTTATTAATAATGTTTTGTAATAATTCTTATGCTTAAATTTAGCTTATAAAATTAAAATTATCTTAATGTTGATCATGTTTTTTTTTTTAAATAAAAAATTGTAATTAATAAGTGCCTCATCTCTAAATAAGTTTTGTGCTATAAATGATGTGTTTTTATTTTCTAAAATTAGGAATTTGAAACTTGGTAAATTTTTGTGCCAAAATTACAAACTTATATTAACATCCCGCACCGATGTATTACACACTATTATAGAATTTTGATTTGTTCCTATTAATAATGATTTTTAATTTGTTATGCTTAAATTTAGCTCACAAAATTATTCTTATCTTAATATTGATCATGATTTTTTTTAAAATAACATATTATAATTAATAACTGCCCCCTCTAACTTAATTTCCTGGCTCCACCACTAGCCATCGCAACATGAAGCCCATCTTCAATGGAAGTAAACAAAGCCGAAAAGCCAGCAGTGGAGGCTTCACCAGCTCTAATCCCCAGCCTAAGAATAAGATCAAGCGTAGTCGGCTTGTTTCCATAGAACGACGGTGGACCCACCATCAAATTAGTCAAACTGATGGCAGCTCAATCGATGTGGAGCCCTAGCCTATAGCTATTGATGAGTTGCTCTGTGGTATCACCACCACAAGGCTTACAGTCATATGTGCTAATCGTGATCTAGGTATGAATATTTTCTTGGGTAAACTACCAATAGGTCCTAATAGTTTGACTTAATTCCCATCAAGTCCTATTGAAAATAAGTCTTGGTAAAATTGTCGCTAAAAATAATTTTTTCGTGACAATTTTTAATATATGTCGCTAAAAAGTGATGATTTTTATAAATTGTCGCTAAAATTTACAATTAGCGACTTTTTTTATGACAAAATTTTTCCATAGGACTTATTAATAAGTCCACCTATTAGGATCTACACGTAAGTAGCCCTATTTTCTTTAATGGGTTGGGTCTGTAGGAGATATAGAAGGATGGCTTTGACAATGCAGGGTGATGGATAAATGGCTTGAAGGAGTTCTCACTTCTGGCCAAACCAATCCTTTCAACTACGAGGTTGATTTCTCAATCAAGATCGATACGATTTTTATCAATGGAGGAAGATCTTCATGCCTCTTTTCTTCTTACTAGCCTAGCTGTTAGGCCAAGACCGTCGGTGGTGTCGGCAATGGTGGTAAAGACATACAGAGCGGCTTGAGGGATTGAGATCAATGACCCACAAATGGGGAAGAGAGAGCTCCTTCAGATAAGCAAATTCAATTTTATACATTATGTTTTAGTCGCTAAAAATAAATATTTTGCAACCAAACTTTTGGTCAGCAAAGACAAAAAGTAATTTTTATTTTTCATTCAGCGACTAAATTATTTTAGTGGCCAAAACTATCTATACAACGACTAAAATATTTTTTAGTCGTTGAAATTAAAGTTTTGCCGACCAAAACTTTGGTCGCCAAAGATAAAAAGTAAATTTTTATTTTTCATTCAGCGACTAAATTATTTTAGTTGCCAAAACTATATATACAGCAACTAAAATATTTTTTAGTCGCTGAAATTAAAGTTTTGCCGACCAAAATTTTGGTCGCCAAAGATGAAAAGTAAATTTTTATTTTTCATTCAGCGACTAAATTATTTTAGATGCCAAAACTATCTATACAGCGACTAAAATATTTTTTAGTCGCTGAAATTAAAGTTTTGCCGACCAAACCTTTGGTCGCCAAAGATAAAAAGAAAATTTTTCTTTTTCATTCAGCGACTAAATTATTTTAGTTGCCAAAACTATCTATACAGCGACTAAAATATTTTTTAGTCGTTGCAATTAAATTTTTGCCAACCAAAAATTTGGTCGCCAAAGATAAAAAATAAGTTTTTATTTTTCATTCAGCGACTAAATTATTTTAGTTGCCAAAATGATCTATACAGCGACTAAAATATTTTTTAGTCGCTGAAATTAAAGTTTTACTGGCCAAAATTTTGGTTGCCAAAAATAAAAAGTAAATTTTTCTTTTTCATTCAGCGACTAAATTATTTTAGTTGCCAAAACTATCTATACAGCGACTAAAATATTTTTTAGTCACTGAAATTAATTTTTTGCCTACCAAAAATTTGGTCGCCAAAGATAAAAAATAAATTTTTATTTTTCATTCAGCGACTAAATTATTTTAGTTGCCAAAACTATCTATATAGCGACTAAAATATTTTTTAGTCACTGAAATTAAAGTTTTGCCGACCAAAATTTTGGTCACCAAAGATAAAAAGTAAATTTTTATTTTTCATTCAGTGACTAAATTATTTTAGTTTCCAAAACTATCTATACAACGACTAAAATATTTTTTAGTCGTTGAAATTAAATTTTTGCTGACCAAAATTTTGGTCGCCAAAGATAAAAAGTGAATTTTTATTTTTCATTCAGCGACTAAATTATTTTAGTTGCCAAAACCATCTATACAGCGACTAAAATATTTTTTTAATTGTCAATTGTGGCAAATTTAGCGACTAAATTTTTTTAGTCACCAATTGTGAGATTTTTAACGACTAATTTTTCTTTTAGTCACTAATAACCAATATACCCCGATTAAAAAAATTTAGTAGCTAAATATTGTACTTTTACGGACTAACATAATTTTTGGTCACCAATTCCACAACTTTTGACAACCAAAATATTTTTAGTCGACAAAAGTGGTCGCCAAAACTATGTTTTCTTGTAGTGAAAGATGAAGATTTGAGAGTAGAGAGAGTTTCCGGCGGCTGAATGAAGAATTTGGGGATGGCAGTGACACCGGAATCGAAGAGGCCTTTGACGCCGATTTTGGAGTCGCCGAATTCTTTCACTTCCTTCATGCGACTGCCATTTTCCTGGTGTGGTGCGTTAATGGTTTACTTTTCATTATAGTTTCATTTATAACGGGTAAATTACAATAATAAAATGGGTAATTGTTCTTCCATACAATAATAAAATTACTTAAATTATTAATTGAAATACATTTCTAACATCATTAAAAATTATTAATTGACTTGATAATTTATTAATAAAATGGATAATTTGTTATGAAATTAGAAACCTCAGGGGGTGGAATGTAATTTTAAAAATCACAAGGGGCGATTCGTATTTTAATCAAATCCCAAGGGTGTATTTGTAATTTACCCAACGATGTTGATTGCAAAATCAATAAAAAATCGGATAATTTTATATAATGGTAACAAAAGATTTCTTAAATAGATAACAAATTTTTATAGGAGGAAGAATCCTAAAAAAATCCTAACAAAGGAGAGACACAACCTCTACACAAGAAGATTATTATAGCAAATAATAAAAAATAAAAAAAGTAAACTGAAAACAACTAGATCCAAGTCGCTAGACCCATCCCACCTCCACTGATCAAGATGGAACATTGAGATTGAGGTGGTCACCTAACGTGAAACGAACGCTTTAGACAGCGTTGGTTTTCGGATTGTGAGAAGATCTGAAATTAATTTTAAAGTTTCGCGCGTGATGGTGAAAATTTGGACGCAAGCTAAACATCAGATCTGGAGAAGATTAAAAAATTAATTTTTTTATATTTAATTTTTTTTTTTTTGTGAATTTGTGATATCACTTATGTAAATTTACGTGAATTTGTATTCAACTTACACATTTTTTGTGAGATCACTTATGCAAGTTTGTGAAAATTTACGTAATTTTACGGTAGGGTTGCATACAGTATGCATTGCTTACCAAAGCATTGCCACTACAACTTAAATTTAAATTTGACTTTCATTACGGGTCTTATTCAATGATCTAAATTGTTGATTTTGTAAAGCCTTCATATATATCATTCATAAAAAAAAAATCACATCAATATGATAATCCTAACCTTATCATTTTATTGTGGTTGTCTGTTTTACACATGTGTCAATTTTTTTTTATTTATGGATTAAGACAAATGCAATAAAATAAAAAAATTATGATTATTGGTTCAATTTAAATTTTTTTTATGAAAAATATAAATAAGAGTCTAATAAAATAAATTATTCAGATCATCGAAATAGAACTCGTGACGGTCCTAAAAGTTTGAATATGACGATCAAATTTAAATTGAAATTGAGAGAAACCTAACCTTTTTGTTTTTGAGATTTTAAGAATAAGATGGATTGTGAAGATTAAATTATTAATTTAAACTCTTTGGTTAAAATTTAAAAAAAAATGAAATGGTTATGGTTTGAATGTGATATTTTATTTTATTGATTTTTTAGTCTATTTCGTCTTTTTGTAACTATTTTAGCTAAAAAGTTCAAAAAAACTATATGCCAAACAAGCTGCTGCCGTTTGGCATGTGGTTTTTTAGTTAGTTTTTTGACTTTGATTATTTTAGCTCCAGCTAAAAGGTTCATTTGGTTTGGGTTAAATTTTTTGACTTTTGTGTTAGAAAAAATAAAATGATTATGGTTTGAATGCGACATTTTGTTTTATTAATGTTTTAGTCGATTTTGTCTTTTATGACTAATTTAACCCAAAAAGTCAATGTCAAATGAAGCCTATTATGTATAATCTAATAATATAAGAATATTAATAAGTATATAAATTATTAACCTTAATTAATTAACCTTATCATCTTTATAATATAAGTTTGTAAACTCTTATTATATATAATTTTAACTCTAACTCATTATTCTTGAAATTTTAGTATTTTTTAACTTTTTTTTGTTGTTATTTTTGTTAATTTAGAAATTGAAAAGTATTTATTAAATGGATAGATTGAATATATTGGAAATGATGAAAAAATAACTAATTTAATGTTTTTATATACATTAGCGATTATATTTAAAAGTGATTTAAGTTTGAAAAGTCTTAAATCGATTAAACCACACTACAAGAATTAACACTTTTGGCAACAAAAAAATTGGTCGCTAAAAGTCGATTTTTGGTCGGCAAAAGTTATCCGCGACCAATTTTTTTTGTCGCTAGTTTGGTCGCCAATTGAGGGTCGGCAAAAGTAATTCGCGACCAAAATTTTCGTTGGTCGGTAAAAGTTGGATTTGCCGACTAAATTTTTGGTCGCTAAATATATCATTACTGCGACTAATCTATTTTGTCGCAAAAACATTTTGGTCGCGAAAAGTCGCCTTTTGCCGACCAAATATCTTAGTTGCCAATTGTCACATTCCACGACCAATAATTTTGGTCGCCAATTGTGACATTTCGCGACCAATAATTTTGGTCGCCAATAGTCTCATTCTGCGACCAAAATTTGTTTGGTCGCCAATTGTGACATTTTGCGACCAAAAAACTTTGTCACCAATTGTGACATTCTGCGACCAAAATTTGTTTGGTCGCCAAATGTCACATTTCGTGACTAATCACTTGGTCGCCAATTGTGACATTCTGCGACCAAAATTTTTTTGGTCGCCAATTGTGACATTTCGCGACTAATCAATTGGTCGCCAAAACTATAAAAACAAAACCAAATTTTGGTCGCCAACATCCAACAAAATAAACCTGTAATTTATAATAATCCATCCAATTTATTCAATATAATCTGTAAAAAGAAGAAATCATTCAAACCAACAAATAAGTTGAATCATCAACATTCAACAAAATACATATATCAACCATTTCTGAACCTCTTTAATTAAAGTCAGCAACTATTATAAGTTTACATCCACAAATAATTCGAAACTACATATTTCATCTAGCATAAAATTTAAAACATAACAAGTACTTGTTATTATGTTTGAAATTTTTATCCATGTACATCAACCCAAAAAAATAACTACTAGTCTACCAAATATTTTCTATACACACCCATCAAAAAATATAACTAGTAGTGTATCCAAAAATATAACTACTAGTCTACCCTAATATTTTCCATATACATCATACAAAAATATATAATCCTTCCAAAAATGCAAAAAGTGCCAATTTGTCCTGTACAATTTAGCTTTGTGCATGAGTTCATCCATCTGAACCAAAGAAAAAGATAAATAATGTCAGTTAAAATTGGACAAATAATGAAAAATGTCGATGAAAAGCAAAGGTCACATTAGCAAATTAAATTACTACCATTATCAAATTGTAAATAAAACAATAGAGAGGAGCTAATTCAGAGCAGTTTTGGACCCCAAACGCCCCGGTTTTGCCTACTTTGTCACTTTTGTGTCCTACATAACTAATAATGCGTCCTATCGAAGCATTGCTTGCTTTCACAAGTTTGTTTGATCTAGGCTGAGGTGACCACTACGATCTCGGGTTGTTTCCAGGCTGTTTCCAACTATTTGCCCCAACCGGCTCGTTTTTTGCCTTCTCTATCACATTTTGGTTTCCATGGAAAAGTCAAAAATTCTTGTTTAACTATTCATCCTTGGATCAGTGGAACATTACAATGTTTAAAGTTTCTATACTGGTCAACATAAACTAAGCTGTAAATTCCATCTTTTATATAGTTAAACAAAAATTAGTTTAAAGACAATCATTTCCCTATGATATTCTCATCAAACGTTTATTTGCCTTTACTTTGAACATAAATATAATCAAATATGGTTTAACACACTTACCAATTACCATGACTATCTATTGTCGAGAATTTGGTAGATTGCGATTTTCCAAAACTTGCGCCAACATGCTCTGAAGTCCAAAAAGCTGTCGCTGCATCTCCTCACGTTGTCTTGTATTCTCTGTCTCTTTCATTTGTAAAAAAGCTATAAAAAAAAATTAAATTAAAATTTTAAAAAAAAAAGATACTAAATATCACTACTGAATGAATAGCAGAGAGAGAGTGGTTGAGAGATGACTATCAGTTTCACTTACTTGCCTACAAAATTAACATACTAAATATGCACTAGTTCATTTTGATGACGATGAGCTGTAGAGTGTGTAGAGATGGCTTGGGATTCTTTTGGTTTTTGCTTCATGGCTTCAATCCGTTCTAAGATATCTACAACTTCTTTCATGGGGGGGCGTTTTCTAGGTTCTGATTCCAGGCACTGTATAGTGAGTTGAGCAGCAATCAACGCTGCCTTTGAAGAATATTGCCCTTCTATCCGCACATCCATAATTGATTTCAGCTTCCTTTTGTTGGAGAGAAAGGGCTTTGTCCAATCAATTAGATTATGCTGCCCACTGGGGCGTTTGGAATCAAGTGCCCGCAAACCTGTCAGCATTTCCAGCAGCACAACACTGAAATCGTACACGTCGCTCTTCACATATAAATGACCTGTTGAAAATTTGAACTAATTCATTTTACCACAAGGGACGGGTTTTTTTATTTTTTATTTTTCGACCTAGATCATATGAACTATCAACCAAATAAAACATATAAGCAGGAACCTTTGCCTCTCATGTGCTTGTTCATAGAAGATGTCTTTTAGGAATAATTTCTATGGTTCAATTCTCTAAACATTTTAACAAAAAAGGATTCATATTTACCTGTTGCAACATATTCTGGAGCAGCATAACCATATGTGCCCATAACTCGTGTTGTCACATGCGATTCTCCACCTGAGGGCCCCAATTTCGCCAAGCCAAAATCTGAGATTTTTGCATTGTAGTTCTGTAAAAAGAAAACAAAACACACAAAAGCTTTCAGAATAATTGTTTTCCATGTTTGCCCCATTTTATCTTAGGTCATGTTTGTTTCAATGGAAAATGCACAGGATGACTCTCATTACATGAATGCCGTTAGAGGAAATATCTATCTACATGATTGTGATGTTGATACACCACTTGTTTTGTTGAATGATTTAAAAGGATGAAATGGCAGTCCCTGTATTCTAGATAAGTGCTCAAGTCACTCTCCCAAGTCTTGAGAGCTTATTATAGACCTTGTCATTAAGAAAACACAAATAACAAGTACTGGCCAGAATTCGTGATTCGTTCCTCACTAGGAGGAGGTCACAAGTTTGACTTTCCCTCCCCCTCTAATTGATACAAATTTTTGCAAAAAAAAAAATATGGATACCTAGGGGTAAGCCAAAACCCAGGTTCAAGCCCCGGGATCCTCTTCCCCTCCCCTTCCCCGACCCAAAAAAAAATGTACTCAACTCTTTTCTTACATTCCCTTGTCACTCAAACAGAGGACACACATTCCATTCCAAGATAGTCACCATATTCAAAGTTCCTTTTCCTACTTATTCTTATTGTCACTGCCTTTTCAGAACACAAGTATAAACTTACGATCATTAACTTACGAGGCACGATCATATAAATTCTCACCCCATCAAGCAGTATATTAGATGCTTTGAAGTCCCCACCAGTGCTCGCATGGTGGAGGCCAGCCAAAACAGTGATCACCATCCTTTTTAGGTGAACCTTATTGATTGAGTACGAAAGCACCACGTATGTGCATATGACTCAGTGGTGGTGCTATGAGAGTAATGAATAATTTTCCAAGAGAATAAATATAAGGGTGATTAAGAGACGGATGTTATTGGATATAACAAACCTCCACACTTATAGCCAACAGGACGGTCAGAGAGGTTGCAGCGTTTGGGAATGGTTATGGCAATTTCAGGGTTGACTCCAGAGTTTTTAGCAGTGTTGGAAAGCATAACAGTGCAAAGGCATCCAGGGTTCTGGCCCAACTTCTTCACCTGAACAAATATAAGGGTGATTAAGAGACGGATGTTATTGGATATAACAAACCTCCACACTTATAGCCAACATGACGGTCAGAGAGGTTGCAGCGTTTGGGAATGGTTATGGCAATTTCAGGGTTGACTCCAGAGTTTTTGCAGTGTTGGAAAGCATAACAGCGCAAAGGCATCCAGGGTTCTGGCCCAACTTCTTCACCTGAAGGCAGCAAGCACTAGAAGGTGTAGCATTTTCATCCTTTGCTGCTGATGCACAAGGAATCAACTTGAAAGCTTCTGTGTCTGGAGAAGCCTTTCCACATTCACCAGCCCCATTAACCCCTCCAAGCTCTGCAATGCCTAGAAACAAAAGAAACCCCAGAACACAAATGTACTTCTTTGGAGCTTCCATTTCTTTTACTGCTGTGTGTGTGTGTGTGTAGCTCAAACTCTTTGCAACTCCATGGGCTTTATAGAAAAAGATGACTGGATTACCAACTAGCAAGTAGGATCAGCATAGTTGGTGGGTACACAAGAAAACCCACAAAGTCAGTGGAAAGAGCACTAGACCAAATTTTGTTGTTTCTATGTCAGCCCTTGCTCCACTTAAGAAGGGGTTTTGAGGGTTATCTGGCAATTTTTAGCCAATGAACACTCAGATGCCTGCCAAAGTCATCACTCACACTTCATTATTTTGTTCATCCTTGAATATGCAAAGGGAGTTTATCACAAAAAACTGTCGGTGACAATGACAATAAACTGTCGGTGACCAATATTTGAAGATCACAACGCCACCCATACTCTGGAATTTTGTAATATCTGGTGTTGATTATTGCAAGAGTGGAGGGTTTGCTAAAATGGTGGGCTGTGGGGAAAGGGAAGTCTTGGATATCTCGAGCTTGGCAGGCTATCCCCTCTCTCGTGTTTTGGTCGGTTTGGAAATTAAGGAACGAATGTTTGTTTAAGGGTGTTGCACCAGACTTTGGAGGATTAAGCGAGAGAATGAAAGTTCAAATAGCACTGTGGATAAAATGGTTTTTCAAGGTGGACTATTCAGTTCATGATCTGGTATCCAATTTGCACCAGATAAGACTGAATGCTGGAAGTCTTCAAAGGTAGTAAGTGGCAGCAGGCTGGGTCGCTCAGCTGTAGTGAGCAGGGTGTGGGCAGCATGTTAAGGTAGCTCTGTCGTGAGCTGGAAATCTACTTGGTGGCTGCCTAATCTAAGAGTGAGGTTCCAAGTTTGGTGATTTCTTTCAGAATCAGTAAAAGTCTAAGCTTTGCCGGGAACATGGTGTTTAGAATGGTTTAATAATCTCATTGTTTCCCTCTTCTGTTTTGGTCCCTTAGCGAAGTGAGGGGAGTTTGTATGCTGCTGGTTGTCTTGTTTCTGTTTTTTGGTTTTCTCTTTGTGTTGGATTCTCTCCAACTGGAGCTCCGAGCTTAATGTAGCTCAAAGCACAAACCACAATCAGAGCTCAAAATGAAAATTGAGATCAACCTGCATCAATGCTACCAAGCTCATTATCTGTGTCCACAAAATCTACGTATCGAGCTCAAGTCCTCTGGTAAATTATGGCTTGCAATTTTTCATAGGAATTTTGAAGAGCTGAGCTTGTTTGGTTTGAATTTTTACGATTTACTTTTCAAAAAAATTGAATTTTATTTTTGTAATTTTTTTTTTCACTAAATTTTTTTAATATTCTAAACAATTTTATTAATTTTTAAATACACCAAACATAAATACACTTCAAGAATATAACATTTGTGAAAAAAAAATCTTTAAAAAATTCACTAAATATCAAAAATACAAAAAAATAAAAAATAACAAAAATATGAGAGTTCAATACATTTTACG
The DNA here is from genome assembly GCF_004153795.1 of Camellia sinensis. Taxonomy (NCBI): domain Eukaryota; kingdom Viridiplantae; phylum Streptophyta; class Magnoliopsida; order Ericales; family Theaceae; genus Camellia; species Camellia sinensis. The sequence continues at coordinate 82,850 of NW_021027863.1, read as the reverse complement.
TATTCTTGTGTATTTATTGATTTTTTTAAAAAAAAAATTTACAAATATTTTACTTTTTAGATGCATAGTAAGATGCATCAACAAAGTAAAAAATTTGCTTAAAACTCAATTTCAAAAAAATTAAATCCAAAATATTGAAATCAAACACACTTTCCTCCTATGATGCTGCTTACGCAATTTTTCTTATTTTGCACCTTATAGAGTATGCTTAGATCTTGTATTCCTGGAAGGGGAAAAACAATTTTTATTTTGTTCCTTTTTTTTTCCTTTTCACTACACATCCAATGTTGCACACAAAACACACAAAAGCTTTCTTTTCTCTTTTTCTTTTTTTGGGACATCAATGTTGCAAAAACCATTGTGTTTACAAGCCTGGTGTTCAAGTATTTTAGAGCTAGAGAAACCGGCTTTGAGCAAGGAAAATGAGCTCCACTACTATCTCAAATATTTTGACCAATCACTGCACAACTTAAGAAATGTCAAAAATATGTTATGCAATACATAAATTTGTATACACAGTCAAAGTTGGACACAAATTAAAAGAGCCCATGCCAATTACAAATCTAGGAAGGGATGTGCACTGCCTCCAAACCCACCAATTTTCATCGGCTCACAGGCTCACATTAAGGGGTTAATGGGGAGGAGAGCACGAGCTTCCTCATCCTATTCAATATAGATTTATAATTTAACCTTAAAAGGTTGGTTATCCTTCATTTTGCAAAGACAGCCAATAAAATTATGTTACAACCATCTCTCTCTCTCTCTCTCTCTCTTCCATTCATAAAACAAATAGAAGAAAACACACAATTCAATCTCTAGTATGCCTCTTCTATCATCCTCCTTCCTCCCAAAATTTTCATCCCTTATTATACCAAAGGTAACATAAGAAAAAACAAAACATATTTTGACAACACAGATGACAAAGCGGACAAAGAATATAATGGAACTTGATCCATGAGGCCAATTGGGCAAGCACACTCCTAAACTTTAAAAAATAATAAAAAATAAAAAATAAAAAACCCATAGATCAATAATTTTTCTATGGTTTATCTCATCAAGCATCATATTATTGCACATATGAACACCAAAAAATGTATGCATATGCATCAAGACACCCTTCAACCAACAGAATTCTTCTCTTTCATTGCATTATCTTTGAAATAGTTACGAACAGTGTTATTAAATGTGCACCTAGGCCAAAGTCCCACCTAGGCCCAAGGTTTTCACCTTGCAGTGTTCCAAGCTAGGCAACTTTGATAAATCGCACTTAAGGCGTGCGACTAGGCCAAGGCGCAAAAAAGCCCAAGGCTTGCGCCTTGAGGGCTTCTTTTTTTTTTTATTTATTTTTATTGTTATTTTGATTGGTTTTGTTTAAAATCTAACCATTGATTAAACATGATGCAACTATAAAAGATCCACACTCTTAAGTACACATGCCAATACATTGGGCATTCAGCCACAAATCAACAATAGAAGAAAAATTTGTCTTAATTTCTAATCTCTAAAGAACACTTTACTACTGCCTGCTTTCGTTATCGAGTCCAGCAGCTCCAAAAAATCTTCTTCACGTTGCTATCTTCTTCTTCTTACATTTCTCTCTCATTCTTTTCTCTTCTCTTCTTCTCTACATCGTTGTCTTCTCCACTTCTCTTATCTACGTTTCTTCTTCTCTACATTGTTTTCTCGTACAAGGTACGCCTCACTTCGGTAAAGCCTGCACCTCACCTTGTGTCTTGCGTCTTGCACCTGGGCCCCAAGAGACATTGGCGCCTCGGTGCGCCTATCGCTTTTAATAACATTGGTAGCCAAAATTCAAGGAAGCTATCTAATGGTGTGCTTGACAGACAAAAAAATGCAAATACCTAACTCATGACAGATTTCAATATGTCACATTATCAATAAGATCACAAGATTACAACATAATATTAACCAACAAATTCTTCCCTCTCAATGCGTACTCTTGGAAAGAAAAGAATTCAAGGAAAGTATCACGTAGAGGGCTAGATATATAAATGAGTTGAAGGTACCTCATCAAGCAAGTTACTCTTATCTCCAATCATGACTCAACTCTTCACTAAAGATTAGAGTAAAAATTTGAACAAAATTTTCAGTGGATCTATAACATTATCACTATTAAACTTAAATTTTAAAATAAAATCTCATCTATTCCTTGCAAATGGCTAATTAAATAATGCTACATGTCACCAAATAGTTAGAATTTGAGTTTGCAAAAGTATCTCCCTTTATTTGGGTAGAAAAATGATAAACTCAATTTGATATGAGTTTGAGACAAAATGGAGGCTAGAGAGTGGTTTGGAGTGTGTTCTTAATCAAATATGAACTTGAGTTATAATTTGAGCAAAGACAACATCTCCAGTCCTTACTTTTTACCCATATCAAATTTAAATGGAATTATTATTAAGGCACTAGATGGCAAATTCATTACACTTGAGTTCATTAAATAAAAAATTTCTTCTCAAGTCTACATATGTATAATCCAGTCAAGAACACAACTAAAATGTCATTTTTAACCATTCCTCCTACATTCTCCGACTAATGCCCCTAAACTAGAGGAACTAACAAAAGGCAAGCAACTAAGCAATCTAAACTAGGCCTTGTTTGGCCTTGCTTTTGTGCCTTCTTTGTGAGCCTTTGGAACCACCTTGTTTTGGCCTTCTCACCACTGAAACTCAGAAGAATTTCAGTGGTGGGAAGGGTGTTTTGAGGTCCCAAATAGGAGAGGGTCATCTCCTCTCCTTGTGTCTTCAATACTTGTCTTGAATGCCTCATGTGTGAGCATGTTTGTTAAGCTTATGTTGGCCATATCTTAGCTTGTATTTGTGGTCTTTTTGCTGTGGCATGCCATTGTTTTTGCTTGGTTTTTTCACTCCACGCATGCCTAATACACTTGTAGTGTAAATCACACAAACTAGTCTTGTATGCTTCATGAAGTAACATGTCATTCTAGCTTGTTTTGTTTCCATTTTAGCATGTTTTTGGTGATGTTTTGCCATGTCATACCTCTGTTAGAGTTTGGTTTGGTTAGCCTTTGCATGCTCCATGCACTTGTAGTGCGATTCCATAAAATAGCCTAACATGCATCATGCTTTAACATGTTATTCTAGCATGCTTTTGGCTTAACTTCAAGAAGATTTTGTCCATGTTTTAACATGCTTTGGCTCTGATTTTGGTTGTCTTGGTTGTCCTTGTCATGCATGCCATGCTTTGTATAGCTATAATGCATTCTAGCTTGTTAGCTTTGTGCATCAAGTCCACTAGCATGCATTACTTGGCCTATTTGAATGATTTGACATCATTTATAATGTAATTTCAGTCCATGTTTCATGGTCATGCACTTGCATTTATCATCCATTCAATGCGTTGGCGGGTTTCCCTCTTTGTGCCTTAACATGAGTCATTGTGTATGCCTTCATGCCTAAGCTTGTGAGCCATCATTTCAGTGTGTTTTTGGGGTTATTACACCATAATATTACTCTAATTTTTGGTGGTTAAGTCATCCCATGCTTGGTCTTAATAGGTGTAGTGTAATCCACCTTATTTACCTTGTATGCATCATGTCTTTTATCCCTCATGCTAGCATGTTTTGGCTTTCTTCCATGCATGTTTTAGACTCATTTTAACATGTTCTATGATTGTTTTGGGTTGCCTTAGCCATATGCATCATGTTTTGTATAGCTATAGTACAAGTGCTCTTGCTTGCTTCAAGCTTTGAGCATCATAGCATGCTTCATTTGCGTTGTGTACATGATTTAGCATCACTTAACATGACATTTTAGAGCATATAGAACCGTCATGTTCCCACTTCATTCACTCTTTAAGTGCCTTTGAGTGTTGAGCATTGTTGCCTAGTTTGTGGCCTAGCATGTATGCCATATTGACTAGGTACTTGAGCCTCCATCTTAGCATGTTTTGGTCATTGTTTTGACCTATTTCAGCTCTGTCCATGGTTGGTTCATGCATTTGTGCCATGTATTGCATGTCTCTAGAGTAATCCTCTTTGTTAGCTTTCATGCTTTAGGATTCTTGCATGCTTTACTTGCTTTGTTTGAATGATTTGGCATCATTTCTTACTTAATTTCAGTGCACTTAGTGTTGCTACACTTCCACTTTTGTCACTCTTTGAGCACTCTTGAGAGTTGTGCCCTTTAGCCTAATTGGTGAGCCAATTGGCATGCATGCTTATATATGCTTCCATGCCTTAATTTTATCACCAATGGCCACTGATTTGGGCATGACCGAGGTCTACCCCTTTTGGTTTAAGTCCATTTAGCATGTTCATTGGCATGTTGCTTGCATGCTTATCTTACTTCGCATTGTGCATGCCATGTAGTTCATAGCATTGAGTATGCCATGTAGTTCTTTGCATTGTGTATGCTTATGTTACATCATTGCATTGTGCATGCTAGTTGTTCTTAGCATTGTGCATTGTGCATGCCATTAGCCTTGTTAGGTTATTCATCTTGCATTTCATGTTTGCATGCTTAAGTCATATTGCATATTTGCAAGTTTGTGTTGCATTGCATTTTTGCATACTCATACACATCAACTATAGTAAAATATGTCCAGACAGCCAGCCCTTCAGTTATGTACACTACAGCAGACAGACAGAACAGGCACTACAGCAGACACACAGCACAGAACACACTCTAAATCAAATGCACCAGAACATAACAACAACCAGGGCAGCAGTTCACAAGTTAATATTAGACCAAACTCTCCTTCAATAAAGAGGAGCTTGGAGCTAGCACAAGCTCCAAGCTTCAGTTGGTGAGAAACCAACAAACAAAGCAAAGCAACAGAACCAACAAACAAATCAGCCAATAGCCATTGCTGAGCACAATCAAGAGCACGAGATTATGAATGGCTATGAAAAATACAAATAAATAAATATGTCAAATCCGGGATAAAGCATGACAAAATGGTCTAAGTTGAACTCCTACTTATGAGGCAAAATAAATAATAACTATATATCTTGTCTAGATGTCCCAAATGAAATGTAAAGTAATGGCTCATAATATATATATTAAATCTTGCTACAATTGTCTTCCCAAATCTCTTAATGAGACGCATAACCCAACCTTTTTCTGGGATCCAAAAGAGAGCTACATAATAATAATACCTTTGAAAATAATTGGCAAAGGTAGCTAGGATTTTTATGTTAGTTTTGTTTTGTGTTGTGATTTTTATGTTAGGGTTGGAAATTGGATTTTGTTTTATAATTTTCGATAGTTATGATGTCTTGCAGATCTAAAATGGATGTTGGGATTGTTGTTTGGTTGCCGGCTCCTAATGGCAGTGGAACGGTGGTGGGTTGGTGGCTCTGTTTGTGAGTGAGGAAGGAGATGAAAGAAAGGGGAGAATAAAATGTCTATTTTGCCCTTGATAACCAATCACATGACATGCTAATTTTCCATCCAATGTTTCTTAACCTAAATTTTTAGTTGGACCAAAATGACACATAATTCAATATCTAGTATTAAAAGTCAGTCAATTAAAACTACAGAGAGCAAACTACAAGGACTACTTGCGCGTAATTTATCCTTTTTATTTTGTTGTTTTTGAAGTTTGAAAAGTCTCATTGCTTTTATATTTTTTTCATTTTTTGTTTCCTACGGAAAAATGGAATTGCAAATTTAGAAAACAATTTTCAAGCCTTTGTTTGCAATTATAGGATGAACAATACAAAAACTTGATAAGTAGTTCAAGGGCTGAAAACTTAAAGCTTCAAAACATCTTGTACATATCAACATTGAAGATGAAAGATAAACATATACATATTCTACCCTTTTCGACATGATTGTGTCAGGATTAGGGTATTAAACTAAAAAACATAAGACCCCATATGTTTAGGATTTGTCTCATAATTTTGTAATGTATCACATTTGATTCAACAATAAGGGGATTAGTTGTGCGGACAGATTAATACTCCCTCAAAACCATGGGTTAAATTTCTCAGGGCCTTGGCATAATTAATTTCGCACGAGTACTCGTCGGATTAACTTTCCTGCATCCCAACTCTTACTGAACATAGTACTGTAATTTCATAATATATATAAATCTATCCAACATCCCATGGTATGAAAAAAAATCGGATCCACGGTATTACTTAGACCATTATACTTTCCCTTAAGAGTAAACATGACTGTGACAATGGGAAAAGAAACTTCAAACTGAAAAATGATGAGCATATATGGTAAGTCCAACTTGGCTAAAATAAGATGTGCTACCCTGTCTCTTCTTAAAAATTCAACTCCAACTTCTAAAGGATGGTATATACGGTCAATCCTTGTACAACCTGTGCCTCATTTAAGGGTACTTAAAAAATCTCAGGAATAAATCCTATTAACCAACTAATTTGTTCGGAAATCAAATTACAAATAACTTACAAAAGCACCCAAAAAATTATATTCTCATTAGGTATATTTTCACAAACAATAACACGAAATCTTATAATCGACATATCCCAGTAGCAAACATCAACACAAACATTGACAGTGAGAGGGAGAAACAGGCCGAGACTGAGTTCATGAGAGTGATACAGAGGATTTATACCTGAAATTGATTTTAGGGCGAGTTGAAGATGTTCCGACAAATCGCGATGGTGAGGGCCCTGGTGGGTGAGACATTGTAGAACAAGACGAGTATGAGGAATCAAAGAGAAAAAATGAGACCTGAATTTTATAAACAGAGAGAAACTATTATAAGGGTTGGTTTGGGATTTTCTAAAAAAGTGTACTTTTTGATTTATTGGCTTATATGGGTTGGGTTTGGGTTGGGTTTGATGTGTTGTGTTAGAGAGGTGATGTGATTTAAATAAGATGCTGTGACTGAAATAAGATAGTGACTTTTTGACTTTTTGTATTATTTAGTAGATGCCAAACTTGGCCTAAGTTGAAAAAAATACGTAGATGAATCAGAAATCCCAAGACGAACAGAAATGGCGACGAGGGACGGAGGCGCAGACGGTGGGGAGGCGCTGACGGAGGACGGCAAGGTTGATGGTAAGGTGAGGTGATTGGCGCGACTGAGCTTTGATCGTATTCGCCTGAGGTGTGAAAGAGGCGCGCCTAAAATTTTTATGTGTGTTTGAATTAGTAAAGTTATCCCCTACCAAACTGATGGTCGGGTAATGATTTTTGATACCAAAACGACGTCGTTTTGGTATCAGCGACCAAATTTTTTTAGTCGCTAAAATAGCATACACAGCTCCCTTTTAAATGTCATGCTCCTGCTTATATTTTTGGCGACAACTACTGCAATTTGGTCGCAAAAAATTACTTATTTGCGACCAAATATTTTGGTCGGTAATAGTCTGAATTTTTAGCTACGAAATTTACTTTTGGTCGGCAAATGGAATTTTTCTGCGACCAAAATTTTTTTGGTCGGCAAAAGTGATCGGCAAATATGTAAATTCTTGTAGTGAGTAAGCACTCCATAACTTGAAAAAAAACCTGCAACATGATTAACTATAGTTAGAAAACTATTTTGTTGAGTGCTTTCATATTTAAAACATTTAGGGAAACTTGACCGCTGACTTTTAGAAGACTTGATCACTGATGGCTCCAAAAAAAAATAAGTTCATTATATATTTGGAAAGACAATGAACAAGCCCAATCTTAGTGGATTTGTTGCCCTCCATGCCATATTGGTCATGAAAAAGTCACGCAATGTTCAAATAAGCATTACCAGCCCAGATTAGAGGCTTATATCAAACTCCAGCTACCTTCCTCAATTTTCAATCTTCCTCTGCTGGAATTTGCTATATTTTTTTATTTCTCTATTTTTTTGTTTTGAATTTCCTATAGTTTGAATTTTGAAAAAATATTGCACGGAAATGCTGATTTTGTACTCATTTTCATTCTTCCACACAAGGTTTTGTGACCAGAGATTAGTCGTTTAGCAATTCAAGCCTATAGTAAAGAAACTAGTCTCAGAGTTGGGCAACTTGGTAAGTAAATAAATTTTCTTTTATGATTGTGCTTCAGCTGAACACTCACTGCCCAGTTAATTTCATGAATTTGTGTCTGTTAAGTCTGTGTCTGTTTACATTCAAACTGAATCTGTGTCTGTTTACATTCAAACTGAATCTGTTTACATTCAATCTGTTTAATTGAATCTGTGATTGTATTTTATATTTTATTAATATTTTATTAATCTGAATCTGTTTAAAGGAATTCAATATTTTATTAAAAAGGTCCAAAATAAAGATTGACAAAATAGCATAAAAGAGAGATCTTCATTTTACAATTTCGACTAGTGTTTTTGGTGTCTTGTATCAAATAAAATGAACTTGAGATTTCAATGACATTGCTTGGTATTGTTTGGTTTTGCTACTTTGGAATCTGATTTTCATAATTTTGCTTATGTTTGGTGTAATATGGAATGAAATGGACTATAATTGCTATAATTGCTTTAATTTTGCTTATGTTTGGTGTTTCATAATTTGGTGTTTTAGGCATATATAAGGAAACTTTGTTCATAAGGTTTGATAGAACTAGAGTTTGTCATAGTTTTATATATATCATTTCACACCTAGATTCAATTAGCAAAGATTCTGAAGAAGCAAAAAAATAGCAAGGGGAGTTTAATGTGTATTTTGCTGGGAAATAATTTGAGAGAAGTGAGTGGATCTATAAGTGACACCGAAAAAACTTGAATGGTGTAGACTGTATTGTTTTAGACTAGCACAATACATTGATCTATAAGTGAGTGGATGTATACTGTACGGGAAAGAAATAAACCTTCTCGTATAATCCTGTTGACCAAATATGCGCTCCTCCGTACGACGTCGCCTTATCACCTGAAAACACAAACGTGAGCTAGCCGGCGGGTGTGTGTCGGAAACCTCTCCGATGCCTAAGTCAGCAAACTTGACAAATAGACAAAGCTCTGTGAATTCAGAAAGCAAAGTTGTGTATTATCTCTTCCAAGGTGATGTTTGTGAGCTTTTTATAGGTTTCGTGTGGCACAATCCTAGTAGGACTCCTACTTCTCCATGCAGAGTCCTCCTAGGATTCATACTCCTGAAAGATAATGCTTATCCTTCAACACCCCCCGCACTGCTTAAACCAAGTGAGATGGTTTTTACCATGGCCGAACTACCACATGACCGAAATAATACTGGCTATGCTGAGCCACAGAGTAGGCCGAACTATCCTTAGTTCGGTTCTTTCTTTTCTACTCCCTATCTCGGTTCTTTCATGTACAAACCATGGTATGCTTAGACCGAGCTACCGAGTAGCAAGGTTTTGGCCGTTCTAACCACAATACGTCATGACCGGACTAACTTTGAGACCGGCCTAACTCCAAGTTGTTTCCGGACCGGAGTAACTTTACAATTCTTGGGCCGGAGTAACTTTATCTCTCTCGGGCCGGAGTAACTTTTCGGCCTTTTTACCCAGTCCTTCGTACTTTGGGCCATAAATTCCATCTCATAGCTCGGCCCAATTTTCACCAAAATTACCCTCTCATATACATATTATCCCTACTCTCTTTGTTGTGTCGTGCTTAGTATCTAATCTTTTATTAAATGTCTTGTTTCTCAAATAATATTGTCATTTTCTACAAGTGCATATATTGAGTTTTAGATCACTTTTTTGTTTTATTATTAAATTATTCTAGCTTAAGAAGTTTGAAATCATTCATGCCTTGATGATTTATTTTGGCTTCTACAAGGGTATCAATATCTTTTGTAGCTTTATACTATTTGTGTGGAGAATCAAAATAATTATGTCATTTTTGGTGGCTGTGGGGAAAGGATTGGGGCAGTTTAACAACTGGATAAATTACATTATTTTTGGTGTGATCTAAATGTAAGTTTATAAATTAATTAGTAAGTTTATTCATATGCTTCTGGCGGTTTTTAAATTAATTTGTTTTTTTATTTTTCAGGTCAGAAATTTCTTGGAGAGATGCAAAATATGGTCAAAGAATTCAAGAACTTACTTTTTTCAAGTTTTTTATTTTTTATTTTTTAATGTATGTAATCACAGTTAATTTTTTTTTATTAATTTCTTTGTATATACTTTTAAACATTTAACTTTCATTTATGAAATATATGATATTATTTCATTCAATATATGGTTGTGATTCAAAATATAGTATATAGTGTGTATTACATTATTCAAATGCGCGTGCAAAAATAATATTGATTATTCTTTAAATATGTCAATTTTTTTTTTTATCACAGGTTTTATTAGTTATTAATCACACTTAAAAGATGTGATAAAAGCATTTTTTAATGACACTTAAAAAGGTTGCCCTTGTTTTTAATCACATTTAAAAGGTGTGATCTAAATGTTTTTAACCACACTTAAAATGTGTGATCTAAATGTTTTTAATCACACTTAAAAGGTGTGATCTAAATATTATTAATCATACTTAAAAGATGTGATGAAAGCATTTTTTAATGACACTTAAAAAGTGTGATTAAAAATGACCATTTTTAATCACATTCCTAAAGACCACGCTTTAATAAAACTTAAAAGGTGTGATTAAAAAACATACATCACACCAAAAAAGTGTGATCTTTATCTATATTTGTAGTAGTGCACGTGATTTCTGTTATTTGATTGACTTAATTTTTTGCAAGGATGATGTACTCGACGAACCCTAAAATGTGATTGGTTTGGATCATCAAAATGGGGCTCAAAATTTGGCCTATTGAATATTTAATCCGATATTAGAACCCCAAACTAACTCCTACTGACCACGAATCAATAAATTATGATATAATTTATAAATAATGTTTAAATTTATTATTATCAATTATTTTTACTAAGATTAAAGCTAAAATATACATGTAATTTAGGGTGGCTATGTAACTATTTATTTCATAGTGCTAACATAAACATATAATTATTTACCTAAGTTCAAATTTTTTAATAGATGTGCATAAAATATGTTCATATTTATTATTTAAAAATAAAAAAATACTTATATTTATTTACCAATTTAATAAATACATAGGTCAAATCATTTGTAAGTTGAGCATATAGCAAGATAATTTTTAATGATTAGATGAAAGTTATGTTGACATAAATATATAAACTGATAAAATGAATAGAATTTAATTGATTATAAATTATTTTTACTACATATTTTAGATAAATTTTATATTATTATTTAATTTTAAAACTACTTTTTGATTATTTATTTATAATCGTGCATAGCACTACCAAGGCCACTTTACCGGCTCTTAAAAATAAGAGTTAATTACCTAAAAGTCTTATTTACAAATGTTATGATATCTTAAATCATATTTAAAATTTTTTAAACCAATAAGTCCTATTTAGTAAAACTATGAATATTATAAGTTTTTCTCAAATTTTAAAACTAACAACATTATCAATTTTGCATAGTAATATTTCAGATAATTGTTTCACTAACTGATAAAAAAACAGAGCATGAGATTAAACGTTTTTACACTTCTACTTATTGGTTTGATTTAACTATCCAATAAAATCGAGAATATTGCTTGTTTTCATTTTTCAGAAAACACTTTTCAGAAAATTCTATATCCTTATTTTTCGTATTTTTTTGTTTTTACAGAATTTTTTTAATATTTTAAGCAATTTTTTTTTTACTTTTTAGACACACCTAACATAAATACACCTAAAAAGTAAAAAAATTGTAAAACAAATCTTTTAAAAATTTACTAAATACCAAAAATACAAAAAAAAAAAAATACAAGAATTCAGTACATTTTTTGTATTTTTTTGTATTTATTAATTTTTTAAAATATTTTTTCACAAATTTTTTACTTTTTAAATACATCTAACTAAGGTGCATCTAAAAAAATAAAAAAAATTTAAAAATTTAAAAAATATTCACTAAAAACAAAATAATACGAAAACGAAAACAAAAAAACTTAGCTTTTAAAAAACTTAATCCAGAAAACTCAAACCAAACACACTAAATAGTTTTTTTTTTCAGTTTTAAAACTGGGAATATTATCAATTTTTTCATTTTTGAAGATTTATTTATTTATTTTTTCCAGTTCTGCACATCAATGTTCTATCATCATGCTTCTTTATAGACACAAAATTTTCATTTTTGCACAAAAAAATAATTTAGTGTTTTTCAATTTATTTTTTGCACATAATTTTTTTTTTAGTTTTTTCAATTTGAAAGTTGATATTTTAAAATTTCAAAAATCAAAACAAATGTCAAATCATCATTTTTTTTTATAGATAATCATAAATGATAAATAATCATTGTTTAAAAGGTAATTCCGACTATTAAAAATTTAATGGGACTTGAAAGCCCAAAAAATTTTAATTAGAATTTAATGGAGTATAAGTTTATAAATTAAGACTTGTGTGTAAATATCTCTAAAAATAAAACTAACTAAGATTTTAAAAAGACAAGTAGTTTTTTTTTTTATTTTTTTATTTATTAGCTTCAAAATACAAAAATTGGTAAAATTTATAGGTTATTGACACAGATTTTTTTTTTAAATGAAACTAATTAAGATTTTAAAAAGAAAAGTGATGCTATTTTTTTGTAATTTTTTATTTAGTAGTTTGAGAATACAAAAATTGTTAAAATTTATAGGTTATTGACACAAAACAAAATCAAGAAATAAAAAGGTGATCCCTTGATTTTATTTTTTATTTTTTAAATTAAGTAGCTTTAGAATACAAAAATTGTTAAAAATTATTAGTAATAGACACTAAATAGAGTTAAAATTTGTATAACAAGATATCATAAATGCTTATTTTTTAACTACGCAAATTAAATTCTAAAAAATTATAGTTGTCATTTAACTCTTACCTAATTTTTAACTTACTGCACCTTAGTTCTTCCTTTTTTTTTTTTTTTTTTTTTTGGTTTGGATGCAATCGATGAAACATTTTCGACAGAAACATTTTCGACATGGACCAACACACTGAAAAATCTCATGTCTGATAGCAGGAATTCAAAAAATCTATAGCATGGGCCAAACACACTGAGAGAAAGGAGGAGAGACAAAAATTGGTAAAAAACATAGCAAAGCAATAACTAATTTTGGTGATAAAAAACAGAGCCAACTGATTTTGGTCATAAAAAACAGAGTAAACTTGAAAAAAACTAACACATTTATGATTCTTCTTCTTCAATCTTACTCAATAGAAAAAACACTAAGCTCTGATGAAGGCAAAGCAATAAACTAACGCAGCCGAGCAGCCGAAGTGATGTCGAAGCCGAAGTGAACAACGGTGAGAGTGGTCAGAGTGATCCACAATCAAAGTAAGCTCTGATGAAGGCAAAAGCTGAAAGAGGAAAAAAAAATTCAAGAAGAAGACCATATTGAATTAGCAAAAAAAAAAATTCAAGAAGAAGACCCAGCAGTTCAATAGAACATTTTAGAAGAAGAACATATTGAATTAGCAAAATACTTTTCCAACAGTAGATACTTTTCTTCACAATAAGATACATATTGAACATATTGATACTTTTCAACAGTAGATACTTCAAAATACATTTCAACACAATAAGATACTTTTCTTCAATAAACCCAGTAGTTAAAAGCCCAGCAGTTCAATAAACCCATTAAAGTCATGTTTTCATTAAAGTCATGACTTCAGACCCACTGAACCCAGCAGGTAAACCCAAAAACACACCCAGAAGATTGAAACAGAGCAAGGAATTCGGCAATGGGGAGACAGAGAGGGAGATAGAGAGGAAAGGTAGATACTGAGGAAGAGTCAGTGCAGAGAGGAAGATAGAGAGGGAAGGTAGATAAAGGGTATGGGAAGACAGAGAGTATGGAGAGACAGAGGGTAGATACGCAGGCAAATCATTGATATACACAGGGTAGATATACAGGCAAATCAGGGAGAAAGTGTTGGGCGGGAACCACCAATTGATCTAAACCATTGATATACACTTAGATTCATCTGAGCCATCCAAATGAAATATGTCTCTCATACATTTTATTATTGGAAAAACATATTGAGCAGAATTTTTGGAAAAACATAAAAATTGTCTCTCATAACAGTAAACATAAAACATAAAACATACCTCCTCGTAATCATAATCTCGGTCACTTCCTTCCCACGGATACCGTGATTGCAAGACAATGCCTTCCCCTTCTTCATCCTCACCTACACAATTTAGAGGATGAAAAATAAGGTTATTTCTAGAACAATGTCTGACACAATTGAAGTAGAATAATATGCTATAAGCACAAATGCATATCAATCCAACACCTTAAATACATCTAAGTAACTCTTATCCAGCAGTTGAACATCAAATTCTTCAGAGAACACATCACGGGAATCATGGAGAAGTTTCTTGAGTGTTCTGGCAGACATCCCACCTCTAAATCCCCACAAGAAAACCAAATCCTTACTGTCAACTTTTCTTCTGTTGTCTGTCCAAACCGAGACATCCTCATCAATAGTGTGGTCTTGGGAACTTGTGGAGCAAGGATTGAAAATGTTTGTATAGTCTTCAAGTACAGAAGGCAAATGGCCATTTTCATCCTCGTGAGTTACAGGGGCAATTTTCAGAATAGTGCACAGTTTAGCAAACAATTCACTTATCCTCAGAACATCATGGCCATGGATATTGCTCTCGCTTGCATCATCTGAAAGATTGAAACTTGGCCAGTTAATGGAACATTAAATTACTGTTTACCTCGTGAAACATCAGATACAATTAATTAGCAGCAATTTCAATTCTCCAAAGATGACAGAAACTATATTGGCAAATACCCTGGTTTTCCATGTCACTGAGAGAACCAATCATGAAGGCATTTTCCAATCAATATACTACTTAAAACAGATCATGCTGTGAGCATGAGAGGCAAGTATGTAAGAGTGACTTGCCTTGGTGAGAAATCTTCATATCAATAGGCGCAAAGAACCGTCTTTTTAAAGACGAAATAGCTGCAGGTAAGTTGGTCACCTTTTTCATAAGGCCAATTTCCTTCATCAGATGGCTGACATCAAGTATGTGGGGGAAAACCAAACGCACAGAACACCTGAACTCATCCATGCTAGAAGGTAGTGAGGAAAGGAATTTTGAATAAATGAATGTAAAATCTGCACCAAGGAAAAAATAGGAGTGGAAAATCAATAAATGTAAGGAAATAGGTTGGCCAGTATAGTTTAAATTGACTGAAAGCTGTTCATTCAAGAGACAGACCACTAAGTGAGTTGTGGGCAACAACAGGTTTCTGAGAAGTAGAAATCAAATCGATCACCTCTCGAAAGCCACGAACACGGTTATTTTGTTCATCTTCCAGATTTTGAAGCTCCCTCTATCAATTAAATAAAACTATGATTACATAGACCAATTGAAGGTTGAGTACTCCAATTAGTCTCAAGTTTTTTCTATTGATCAGTTAAGTCTTATTAGTGGACGGTGTCGTTCCGTGTGTTCCTAGTTTTGATTTTGGTAGTGTTTTGGTGGACAGTCATAACCTTTTATTAATATGACAGATATGATATGACACTCCAATGCGACATGTATTAATGTGACATTCCAACGTAGCGGGTATGATGTAATACTCTAAAAAAATTAAAAACTCCTCATGTACTTTTCTAAATATGACAACATGGTGGGTATGATGTGATACTCTAAAAAAACTAAAAAAATTTAGTGCACTTTTTCTAAATATAACATGTGACACTCCAACGTGACCTGTATGATGTTTTTTTTTGATCGGCAAAAAATCTTTATTGATGAAATCAAACAAAAATGAAGGAGAACATCAATAAAGAGGAGCTCGAAGCTAGATGAAGCTCAAAGCTCCGGTTGGTGAGGAACCAACAAGAGGAGAAAAGGAAAAAAAGTAAAAAGCAGCAGCAAAAACATCCAAAACAGAACACTCCTCTGAAGACGCAGACCAAGATCATAGAGTTCACCAAAAAGAAGGCGGCATAACAGAAATCAACTCAGAATTACAGAGCTTCACCCAGCAAATCAACAGATCAAAGAAGCCAAATCAACAGATCAAATGCATTCAACAGATCAGTCAGACAAATAGGAAGCAGAAGATCAGTAACCCTCCTGAGAATAACAATATGACATGAGCTGTGCGGAGGCCCTGCACGCACACAGATCAAACCCAGCCCTTCTATATCAGCAGAGATCTGTAGCAGATTGTGAAAGGAGCCAAACTGATAGAAGCAGCCAAACTGAGAGCCAAACTGTCTACCCATATCTGATCATAACAGAATTTCAGCCAAACTGTCTAAGCAGCCAAAACTGTGCACCCTAACTGTGGAGGAGCTGATGCATCAGTGATCACAGCAGCAAAATGCAAATTAACAATAGAATCAGACCTAAACAAAGCCAGAACAGAGCACCAAGGAGGAACAGGCTACTGCAGCAGACAGCAATCTGTATGATGTGACACTTCAAAAAAATTAAAAATATTTTTCCTAAATGTGATGATGTGGTAGATATGATGTGACAATTAAAAATTCTTTAGTATAGTACTTTTTTCAAATGTGACAACGTGACAAGTGTGATGTGATACTTCAAAAAAACTAAAAACTCTTTAGTGTACTTTTTCCAAATAAGATATATTGTGACAAGTATGATGTAACACTTCAAAAAAATTACATGTGATACTAAAAAAAAAAACTAAAAAACTCCTTAATGTACTTTTTCCAAATGTGATAATGTGGCGAATATGATGTGATACTCCAAAAAATTATACTTTTTTCAAAATGTAACATGTGATACTATAATGTAACGGATATGGTGCGACACTAAAAAATTTCAAAGTATACTTTTTCCAATTGTGACAGTCTATTGTGATGGACAAATGAGTTATTATATATTCAAAAGGATCAAATGAATCACAAGAAAAAATATAAGACTATATGAATCATAAATTCAAAATATAAGACTAATCAATCTCCAAAATAAAAAAAATAAAAAAAAGTATTCCCTTATGAAGCAAAATCTTCGAATTTGAGTTTTACCACAGAGTTATGCAACTTCTCCACTCACCAATAAATAAATAAACCAAATCTTGTCCAATTTTGTCCATCCAAAGTTGAAATATGTAAACCTTCTCCGTAGCTAGCCCATTTTATCTCGCAAAGCCTTATATATAGAGAAAAATATGAAAATATTTTTGACGTTTTGATGAAGATATAATTTTTTTTGTTTATAATGTTGGAAATTACAAAAATACTCTCTCAGATTATAAAGCAATCATACACCGTCAAATGCTTTTGTATAGGATTAAAATACTAAAATAACTTTGAAAACCAAAAGCAAAACCAATAAAAGTTAAACATATAATCGAAAACTTGACATCCATCCAAAACTACGGAACCCCATATTTGAAGCTGTTTTTTATTATTATTTTTTTATTTTTAAATTTAATTTTAAGAAGGAAAAAGCTCGAAGCATTTTTGAAGTAAAGTATTGGAAAATGGTAACATCAAATCACTTTTATCCTTAATCCGGTTCATTGTAATTTGACCTCACACTTCATGAAAAATATTTACAATTTTTGGAACCTTTTTTTTTTTTTTTTTTCTTTTCATAGAACTTTTAGAGTGGTGTTTTTATATTTTAATTTATATTATATTAGCATCTAGTTCTAATTCATTGTTGCTGGCTCAACAAGTCAGTGATTTGTCACACCAAACTACCAAATTGTAACATACTGGTGTCTCCCAATAATTTTTAATATATATATATATTATAAGAATAATAATCTTTACTATAAGAAATTAAGTTGCAAGACCTTTATTTAGCCTCATTACACTTAAAATGCATATAGTTCATACCACTAGCAACTTTTCATATAGAACCTAAATGTTGATAAAATAAATTTCTTCATATTGGTTGTCACTAGACACTGGTTTCGCACCACTCAAAACAGGTTAAGTATGTGAGATAGGATCTTCTCTAGTCGGAGGGGGAGATGTTATTGGATCCGGGCCTCATGGAACACGCCTCTTAAGCCCAAAATGATCTTCTCCAGTTGGAGTCGGGGGAGATGTTATTGGATCCGGGCCTCATGGAACACGCCTCTTAAGCCCAAAATGATCTTCTCCAGTTGGAGTCGGGGGAGATGTTATTGGATCCGGGCCTCATGGAACACGCCTCTTAAGCCCAAAATGATCTTCTCCAGTTGGAGTCGGGGGAGATGTTATTGGATCCGGGCCTCGTGGAACAAGCCTCTTAAGCCCAAAATTCTTCGAAGAAAGTGCGGAGTCTTCTCCAGTTGGAGTCGGGGCAGATGTTATTGGATCCGGGCCTCGTGGAACAAGCCTCTTAAGCCCAAAATTCTTCGAAGAAAGTGCGGAGTCTTCTCCAGTTGGAGTCGGGGCAGATGTTATTGGATCCGGGCCTAAGAGTAGTTGTTCCAAGCAAATACATCTTTGCAAACCCTATTATTATTTCTAATTATCAAGCTCTCTTTAGACAAAAATAAGCCTACTATGCATAAGTATATATGTTTGGTTAAACATCCATTTTCTTTTATACTAAGAGCTTGGGGTATTTCATGCTAAATTAAAATTTTAATGTTTAATGTGGAGGATATGGTGCAGAGATATTACACTTAATTACAGTTATTTAATTAGGGAATATATAATTATTACCATTTGAACTTGAAGATAAGATGCTCATATCATTTTTCTCTTAAATACTATTAAACATAATTCCATGTCTTTTGTTACAATTCAAGAAAACAATCCAATAGTTTATTTGTGTAATGAATGGCTACAACTTGTTACCAATGGCGGAGCCAAGATTTTGATTCATAGGAGCACTATTAATCCTTAGTGATATCAATTACAAAACTTAATTAAATCCAATATTCATTTGGTGATAGAATAACCAAAGATCAACGTGATACCAAAATTATGTGCCTTAGATATGTTTTAATTAACCGATGATTTTTTTATTTGCTATTTTAGTTACTAAATATGATGATAATCACAATTTAAAATATAATAACATGCATATAAAAAAATGAAAAATGAAAAAAGAAGAAGATAGATGTGAAGAAAAAGAAGAGAGAAATGAGAGAGATAAAAATAATTATAAGAGAATATTTTGATAAAATTAAACATTTATAATATTAAATTATAAGGAATTTATTAAAAAGACAGAGGAAAAAAAGATAAGATATAAATATTTTGAAACATACTTGAAAATTAAAAAAAAAATTTTAAAAAAAATTATTCTAATTAGAGATGAAAATGTAATTTTCAAAAAATGAGCTCCGTCCCTCCCTGCTTATTACCATTTGAACATGAATATATGATAGATGATCAATTCAAGAAAACAATCCGATAGTTTATTTGTGTAATGAATGGTTGACTTGCACAAATTAATAGCTTAGATTATTTTTGGACATTGGCATGCCAATGTCTCTCTGCATTGAATAATTTGTTCCTTAAGTAGGGTAATTATATCATATTATAAAGGATATATTTTTGGGATATTATTTCAAATTCTACACACACATATCTATCTATCTATCTATTATATAAGTGAAAGCAGGCTTTTAGTGAGAAGAGCTAAGAAAAGTCAATCTAATTTTCTTAATTTTTCAATTTAAAAAATAATTAATAAATGACATACTAACACTTTTGTTTTTAAACAAAGAGTGCATTTTTTATTCTTAAAATCATTCATTCCTTTCCATAAAACAAGGAAAGAGTTTTCCAATCAAGAAAATAATAATAATAAATCACACACTCAAAAACATTTTGTCGTAAAATATTTTAAATTCTTCACCATAAAACATAAAATAAATTATATAATTAAAATTTCGTAACATGTCTTTTTTTCTCTTTTCTTTTCTTTTTCCTCATCATGGCCATTACTACTCAACAGCTTATTTTGGAAAGTAGGTTAAAAGTTGACTTTTTTACTTTGTTTTTTGCTTTTTTTGAAAAAAAGTGCAAAAAAAATAGAGATGTGATGTGATCCAAAAAAATCAAAAGTCAAAAAGCTATTTTTAACCGAGTTCACAAAATAGGCCAACATATATATATCAAATCTCATTATTTTCATACACAGTAAACGTTAATAGAGTTTCTTTAAGATTCAAACTCTCAACTCAAATTTTTTTAATTTTTAATTTTTTTTAATAATAAAAATACTAAGTGTCATTATATGTAGCATTTTAATTAGTTCATAATTAAATTCATAGAGTTTTATATTAAACCCTTACATTATGCCACCATAATTACCATTTCAAATTACTTAATTTATGTTTACCATACCAAATTTATTTTCAAAATTGCTTCTCTAAAATTGCATTAATGCATGATTTTGATACATTCATACGTACACATGGAAAATAATTAATTCTTTAACTTAAAATTTAAACATTATTAATTCTTTAACATGGCCTGGGCTTCTCTCCAGCCCTCCATCGGACTAGAAAGGTGGTGTTGGGTCTTGTGCACTCACTTTTGGGCACTATTTTGATAATTTGAATTATTCATATTTTAGGATTCGTCAGGTACATCATATCTGTAAAAAATCAAGTTGATCAGATAACGGCAACCATGTGTTTGTATCAATTTTGTATGAAAAAAATGGATTGTGAGAAAATAAACAATTCATACAAAATTGATCCAAACACGTGATTTCCATTATTTGATTGACTTGATTTTTTGCAGGGATGATGTCGACAAACCCTAAAATGTGAATGGTTAGATCATCAAAACGGGGCCCAAAATTGGCCCATTATATTAGAACTTGCAAATTAGCTCATACCGGTTACGAATCGATAAATTATGATATAATTTATACATAATGTTTAAATTTATTATTATCAAATATTTTTACTAAGATTAAAGCTAAAATACGACATATAATTTAGGGCGGCTTTATCTTAGATAAGTTTTTAGTATATGAATATATGTAACTATTTATTTCATAATGTTAACATAAATATATAATTTTTTATGTAAGTTTAAATTTTTTAATAGATATGCATAAAATAAATTCATAATTCTTATTTAAAAAAATAAAAAATACTTATAGATATTTATTTACCAATTTAATAAATAAATAGGTCAAATGATTCATAAGTTGGGCATAGATCAAGGCATTTTTTAATGATTAGGTAAATGTCACATTGGTATAAATATACAAGTCATTTATGTATAACTCTAATAAAAATGAATAAAATTTAATTGATTATATCATTTTTACTACATATTTTGGATAAATTTTATATTATTATTCAATTTTAAAACCAATTTTTGTTTATTTATTTATACTCGTGCACAGCACAATCAAGGCTATTTTACCGGCTCTTAACACAAAATAAAAATAAAACTAACTAAGCTTTTAAAAAGAAAGGTAATTTTTGAATTCAAACCACCAAAACCATGAACAGAGCAGTAGTTGAGATTGTATGTCTCTGTATTGTTACATTTATATATGTTTTTAAAAACAAAAACCAACCAGCATATATCATATTTTCTATTTATTATTTTTAGAGTTAGATTTAAAAACCAAAAAATATAGATAAATAATACGTTTATTTTTTTAATTCAAAAAATATATTCAAGTTGAAAATTTTTTTTCAACAGAATATTTAAACTTTTTTTCAATTGAAAACACAAACATAATATTTAAACAAATTGAAAACACAAAATCTTATAAATTACTAGGGGTGCTTGCGGTTTGGCGGTTTGACAGTTCGGTTGCGGCCAAAGAAATCTCAAATCTGCCATCCGTCCACCAAATTTGCGGATTGGAGAAAATCAATCCGCAACCATCTGCTCGTCATCACGCATCTGCCCAAAATACGGCGGATCGGTTCGGTTCGGTCGGTTTTAGCGGATCGATATATCCACTGCTCACCCCTAATTGTGAGCCTCACCTTTGCCTACGTGGTATGATTTTGTTGGTTAAATTTAACATGTATCATGTGACATGATAAAAAATGATATATATAATCAAAGAAATAATTTATTGACACCTAAAAGTGATATTTCCAAAAATATCGTTGGAAGTATTACAAAGAAAACCTCTATTATATATGAGTTAGATTTATTTTATTACATAATCTTTAGTTTTATTTTATTTAATGAAAAATTGATTTGGATATCAGAGTAGTCCCACCAATTACTAGTCGGGCACTAACGACAGCTTTTTCTTTTTAAAGTCCTAAACATGTGATGCCTGATCATTTCTTTCGTTAAATTCTTATTATCAACAAGTAAAAATATATGGTTTTTTATTTTTTATTTTTTTGGGGCAAAAGCCAAAGACAAAGAAGCATCTTGTGATACAAAGCTAATTATCTTTCTAAAAAGAAAAAAAAAATGATTATCTTTCCAAATCTAGTCATGGAGTTCTTTTTGTTTTAACTTTTGTTTTAGTTGCTAGTTCTCAACACATTCAGTAGAATGGTGTGTTAGATAATATCTCAATGGGACCACATAATTAAATGTGGTGTTATCATTTAAAAGAAGCCTACAATTTAAGTGATTCAATTTAGTTAATAGGCTTAAGGGTATATGTGTTATGGACCTAATGTGTAGATACTAGTTGTATAATTTCTATTTCTATGAGGGGCAGAAATAGAAATTAAAACATATTGGTTAAAGTTGGTTTTCATTCATTTTGAACATCCACAACCTTTCAGTTTTGAAAACCAATAAATAGAAATTAAAACCAATAATGGTTAAAGTTGGTTTTCATTCCTTTTGAACTTTCACAACTTTTCAGTTTTGAAAACCAATTACAACCTTTAAAAGGTTATGGTCCCTATTCCTTCCCAAGTGGAAATAAGAACACTGCCATTTTTCCTAAATCCTCTCAAGGAGAAACATAAGGCACCAAAGGAGAAAGAATTAGAAGGCAATAACATAATTAATAACAAAGAGTTAATTGATAATCACGCTTCCGTTTAACCGTTCATCAATATATTCAGGTATATCATTTTGTCTTGATTTCTTGATAATACACATGGTAAATGATCCAAAGTGTAAGGTTTATGTTCTGAAATTTATGTTGACAATATCTCTTAGACATTTAATTAATAGAAACTAAATTAAAGTAAGTTTTAAAATGAAAGAATATGCCATTATTGTTTATTAATTAATAAGGAAGCGTTTTCGAATTTCCTTACAAAATAATCTTAAAAATACTTACATAAAAATAAAAATGCTTACAAAAAAAAAAAAATGTTTTTAATTTTTAAATACTTCTAAAAATGTTTATACAAAATATAATTTGTTTCTATTTTTCTTATAAGAATGTTATATAATTAAAACTAAATTTAATATTTTTCTATTTTTGTGAGGAAGTTTGAAAACATTTCCTTATTAATTAATAAGCAATAATGGCAAAACATTTTATTTTAAAACTTACTTCTATTTAATTTCTATTAATTATGATTTTTTTTTCTAAATTACCTTACCATTTCAGAATTTTATAAAATATGTCTAGAAAAATAATATAATATATATATATTTTTTTTCAAATACTACTATTATACTTAGAGTCTTACATTTCTTATAACTTTTTCGACAATTCTCCTTTAAAATCGTTATTGTTCCTGCAAATATAATAATATACTAAGTTGAGATATGCAATCATGTGGATGGTTTGATCAATTATATTAACTTAGTAATATAATCATCTAATAAAAAAATAGATACTACTATTATTGTTTTTATTTTTGGAGATTGAAAACGATAGAACTAATTATTTTATATAGACGATCTATTATTTATAATTTAACTATTTTAGAAAGTAAAACTTTGTTGGGTGCTTAATGTAAAGGTGAGATGCGAGCTGCGCAGCAGCGGTTGTTGTGTGGAAAAATAGGCCTATTTTGGAGTTTTTTTTTTTTGAACTGATATTTTGGAGTTTTTTTTTTTTGAACTGATATTTTGGAGTTTATTTTAATAATTTGAACTGTTCATATTTTTGAATATATAAAGTAGAACATAGCTGCAAAAAATCAAGTTAATCGGATATCATTTACTCATTCATCCACTCACATTTGTATCTACAAAAATAAATAATAATTGTGATTTAAAGTATTAAAATGAATACAAATGTGAGTAGATGAATAGGTAAACAATATTTGATTAATTTGATTTTTTCAGGTATGTTCTACTTGATGTATTCTAAAATATGAACGGTTCAGATTATTAAAATAGACTTCAAAAGAGGCTCATTTCGCCGCACAACAGCCGTTGCTGCTACGCAACCCCACTGCGCAGCAGCATCTCCACTTCGAGCCAAGGTTCTCTCCTTGCAGCCTGGTACTTGCGTCCATCCTTGCAGGCCTTCGGGTCTACTTTTAGGCCCAATTTTAATAATCCGAACCGTTCATATTTTATGATTTATTCAATATATCATACCTGTAAAAAATCAAGTTGATCGGATATCAGAAAGTATGTGTTTGGAAAACTGTTTATTAAATTATTTAAAAAATAGTTTTTAGTTCAATTTTTCGAACACATACTTTCTGATATCCGATCAACTTGATTTTTTACAGGTATGATATACTGAATAAATCATAAAATATGAACGGTTCGGATTATCCAATCTTACTTAATGTTGAAGGCGTCACATGTGGCCAAGTTATCAAGAACAACATCATCTGTAGGTATGGGTACCAAATGAAATCATGTCAGATAACGGCTCGCCCTTCAAGAAAGAGGTGGTGGATTTGCTCGAGAAATTTTAATTAAAAAAAAAAAAAAAAAAAAAAAAAAGTCAAAAATAGTTAGGGTTTTTTTTAAAAAAAAATTAGTATTTTTTTTATATTTTTATTTTTAAATTCTTCTATACTAGACGTACTAGAAAAATAAAAAAATTATTAAAAAAATTACTAAAGAGTTAAAAAGAATGTGACTTTTTAAATTGGATATCAAACAAAGGCTAAAACCTGTTTTGGGAAGTTGATATCAAACAAAAATTGATATCAAACAAAGGCAAAAAAATTACTACAAAAAAAAAAAGTCATTTTCTCTCTATCTTTTTATGTACTTTTTCATAAAAAAATTACTAAAAAGATCAATTCTCAAAAGTTTATTTCAAGTTTTCATTAAAATTTGCATCGTAAAATATTATTTACAAAAATAAAATTATGTCAATGTGACAATCATTTCTTCAATGGTAAAATAAATTTTATGAAAATTTACATTTTTTAATTTTATAAGAAAAAATAATAATTAAGAATATTGATCACTAGTCATTAGGGATGTTTGGTTCTAGGGGTGTAAAAATAGTCCATTGGCCTGAAATTAGGACTGGGTATAGGGTTATCCGATACGTGAAAATCACCCAACCCAAACTGCCCACGCCTCTTTGGGCGTTTTCGCATTATTGTTAGGGTCGGATGCGGTTTAGGATTTTCTTATTTTGCGGGTTGCGGATGGATCGCGGGTTTTACCCGCACCCGCACTCACCCGCTCGCATCTGTATACAACTTTTTAAAAAAAAAATAAAAATAAAATCTGGACCATCAGATTTTTTTGTAAGTTTTGTACGTATATAACTCTAATCTTATTTTCTCTCACTCAATTTAATCTAATTATCAAACCTGTAGGCTTTAACATTATAACATTATAATAATAGCACATCCTCCGTTTGGGAAGTGGGTTGGCTTTTTGGTTTTTTTTTTTGACTATTTTAGCTTGGGGCTAAAAAGCCTGGTTTGGAAAGGATTTTTGGCTTTTTTGACTTTTTTGTGAGAGAAATAATGTAATGATTATGGGTTGGATGTGATATTTGTCTTATTAAGCTAAAAAACTTATTTTGTTTTTTGTGGCTATTTTAGCCAAAATAGCCTACAAAACCAACTTCCCAATTATTCAATTGGAATCTTTGCAATTTTTTACAAATTTAGTTATGTGATTTTTTTTTCTTCTATGTTAGTTTTTATTTAATTTTCATTCTAATTTTTAGTAATCCAGTTTTAATGGAGGATGGTGTTGAATCTCTCGCAATCAAAAATATTTAAAAAATGAGAAAAAACAAGCCGAAAAATAAATTTTCAAAGGAAAATACTTAATAAATATATTTTTCATATATATAACTGTAAATCAAAGTATAACGCAGTGGATAAAAATTATCAGATCATACCTGAGGTGATAGAACCTGAAGCGAAGAATCGTGTGGGTAAATCACGTACTTCCATGTATGTAAACAACAAACTCTCAGCAGTGGAGTGATACTACAATATAAGTATCACCCACACAAGTCACAGTGCAGAGGCTGGATCATTCTCATATGGGAGAGAGTTAGAGAGAGAGTCTGGGAAAAAAGGTTATGGGTAAAAATCACATAACGTATCTGATTCAATGTATTAGATAAATACATAATCAGATATATAACCATATATATCAATCTATCCATATCAGTTGATATGATAGATATAGATATCATGAGTGGTTATCCAAATAAGTTTTGAATTCAAATTCAAACTTACATGGATAAGGTTCAAAAGGTTCATGGGTCATGCCATATGGGCGTCCAATTTCTAACATCTCCCACTCGCACATGAGTTGGCATGACACAGCCACATCTCTATCTCAATCTCCTCAAATATTAAACAATCACATACTAGCCAATGAACCGTGCGACCGCTGAGAAACACCTGCATGTGGGAGCTCTATACTAGAAACTCAAAATGAGCCAGCATAGAGATATCAACCCAAAAAGAATAGAAATAGCGTCTCATATACCCTAGACCCATCTAATTACACTGGTTCAAAAAACATCTCTAATCCCTCAAAAGAGTATGTTTGACCCTCTCAATTCTTGCAATATATTCACACTCAATCCGCCTCTCATACAGAGCGATGTGAGTTGCTGGCAATGAATATACAACAGTGGTGTAATACTAAATGATCTTCCATTTTCCCTCATGCCATTTAGTTTAGGATTGACCGCTTTCCCAGTGATGTCCCTTAAGGCCGAATCATACATGACCGTAGACAACATACCAAAGTAGACTCTTGAATGTTACTTCATCCAATGATGCAACATCATTACAAGTCAAATTACAAAGTCAATCCGCGCAGCTCAATAGTCGAGATCATATACAGATCTATTGAGAGCTTACTAATTTCATAACTCCTAAACTCGCTAACCAAAACTACGTAGCGTGCCGCTAACCATAGCGCACACATTAGTTTTTGTTGTGCCAAACAAGGCAACAAAAACCACGGAGACTTTGAGTCATGTTTCCTTACTTTGACCTAATTAAGGTCTGACCTAAAGTCTTCAAGACTTTTGCTCATCTAAAGAATAGGATTACATTGTTCACATTTGAACATCTTTACTAAGTCTAGGTCAACCAAATTAACTTCCATAATCTAAGTCAATTTAGAGACAAATTCGCATTGAGATTAATTTGATTAGCATAATATAATTTTGCCACAAAAATCTAAATTAAATAGTGACAATATTACACAAGTCGCAAGATCGAAAATCCGCTATGCTCGTAATCATCTCTTGCATCATGGGTGACAATTATCCAAAATTTAATTTAATTTATGCGCACAATATTAGTTTTTCGGGAGTAAATCTACAAAGATTTCTCTCAATCGAGCAATCTCCCACTAACTATGGCATGTCTAAAAGAATGATAAAATATTCTAATTTCATACAATAGCATCTTAATATAGATTTACAATCAACTCATGCTATGTTACAATTAATAATGAAATTTAAACAAATAAAAACTAAGCATGCTTCTCTAATCACAACATATTACAAACCCTAAAAAAAATAATATGTTGTATTTAATATTCAAATTATGCCATAACAAAATATACACCATTCTGAATTTTTCTGGAATTTTTCTGGAATTTTAAATAACTAATAAACACACATAAAATTAGAAATAAATATTCCAGAACCTTGTAAAAAGCAACAACCATACCAGTAAATATTAAACCATTACAGTGGTCTATAATAAAAATTTCAGCTCCAGAAACTTAATCATGCAACACCAGATGCATTTTAAAGCAGAAATAATGAATTATTATTTCAAGAAAAATATTTTTTATTTTCATAAAATTTCTAAAATTTTACAGAAGATAGAAAATTTAATTATGAGTCTAACAGTAGCAACCACGCTTAAAGCAAATCTATAATGAATTACTTATGACCATTTAAAGCAATTATGGATTGTTAAAAAAACAAATAGACCCTTATCCCCAGCCGTCAAACCAGCCAAGCCGGCGCGGAAAATGGTGCGGCTCGGCTTGGCGAGCGGCTCAGCGCACGTGGCGCGGCTAACGTGCGTGTGGAAAGGCACAAGTCGCGCGCATGGACGACGCGACAGAGCGTGGCAAAGCGCGTGACAGCAGGCACGTGGACGACGCGACAGCGTGTGGTAGCGCGTGACAGCACGTGCCCGCCGCTGACGGTGTCATCTTGTGCGTGCGACCCACGTGCCACCTTCCAAGGTGTTTTTTGGTCCAATTTCGATATTACCGGAGTCCATTTTTCAAAATAAAACATTTATGGTCTTAAAAAATGACAATTAATGAACATAAAAACGAGGTATTTCACATTCTTAATCTAATGAGAGTGGAAGTGTAGAAACCCTACACTTTATCTACCTCCTTTGTTAATTTTCATGCATATATCGTGTATATATATTTATATAAAATTATACACACATTTTAATGCATAAAAATAAGCACAAAAATACTCATATTTGCTCTGATACCAATGTAAGTCAAAGTATAACGTAGCGGATAAAAATTATCAGATCATACCTGAGGTGATAGAACCTGAAGCGAAGAATCTTGTGGGTAAATCACGTGCTTCCATGTATGTAAACAACGAACTCCCAGCAGTGGAGTGATACTATCACCCACACAAGTCACAGTGCAGAGGCTGGATCGTTCTCATATGGGAGAGAGTTAGAAAGAGAGTCTGGGAAAAAAGGTTATGGGTAAAAACCACATGACGTATCTGATTCAATGTATTAGATAAATACATAATCAGATATATAACCATATATATAAATCTATCCATATCAGTTGATATGATAGATATAGATATCATGAGTGGTTATCCAAATAAGTTTTGAATTCAAATTCAAACTTACATAGATAAGGTTCAAAAGGTTCATGGGTCATGCCACATGGGCGCCCAATTTCTAACAATAACACAAACCGCAAACCGCATTGCAGGCAGTTACGAGTTCAATTTTCTCAAACTGCAGACATGTGGGCGGGTTCACACCGCAAATCGAACCGTTAAAAATTGATCCACGACCACCATTAGCTAAAACCGCACTGATATGCACCTTTCTATCCGCTAACTGTGGATTGAATTTTTAAATTTATAATCCGCCTTCAAAACTGTCCTGTTATACTTAATACATATATATTTTAACCTCTGATGAAATATCAAAGTAAAAATGAGTGTGAGAGAGATTTAAGATGTGAAATTTGTTACAAATTAATAGTTATATATATGAAAAATATTATGTAAAATTAGTTTGTATTATATATATGAAAAATATTACGCAAATTAGTGTTATATATTATGCAAATACTTGATAATTGGTTAAGAATATTCTTCAATCCACCAATCCGCCATAAACCGCTCAAATCGCATTTTGCCAATCCTCCAATCCGCCATTTGATTTATAATTTTACTCTTAAACCGCCCGAACCGCATTGCTCATGCCCTTACTTGAAGCCTGCTCTAGGCCTAACCAAGTTTGAGGCCCAACCTAGTCCGACCCCCTTGGATTAGGGCCTAAGCCATGCTTTTTTTGGCCTGGCCTGCCCAACATCCAACGTTATTTTTAAACTATTTTGGTGAAAATAAATAAATAAATAAATAAACTGTCAGGCCTGACGTAGGCCTAGCTCAAAGCCTGATGCCTGAATTTCCCTAGGGCATGGGCTTAGGCTTGGGCTGATATTTTGCGTGAATGGGCCAGCTCGATTTTTGGCAGGAGCCTGCAAGGCCCGAGGCCGGGGCAAAATTACACCTCTATTTGATTCTAAGAGGTGAGTATAATTTATTTTAAGGGGCACTTACGTATAGGACCTAATAGGTGTACTTATTATCCAATAGGTCATATGAGAATTAATGGTATTTTTCATAAAGCACTATTAAAAAGTCACTAATTGTTAATTTTCAGCGATAATTTAAAAGTTATGTCACAAAAAATGTCATTAATTATAAATTTTAGCGACAGTTTAAAAAAATTATCACAAAAAGTCGCTAATTTTCAAGTTTTAGCAACAGTTTAAAAAATTCATTACAAAAAAGTAATTAATTGTCAATTTTTAGTGACATATGCGATAAAATCATCACAAAATTTGTTTTAGCGATGATTTTACGAAGACTTATTTTCAAAAGGACTTGATAGGAATTAAGTTCAACTATTAGGACCTATTGGTAGTTTACTCTTATTTTAATTTGGGAGTTTGTGCCAGACTGTTTTGTACAGTTTCTGCTTATAACTTACTAGGTGGAAATAGTTTAAATAAGCTAGAAGAAGCTAATTATTTAAAAGCTTGAAAATTGATGCTTTTATCTTATACTTTTTGATTATTAGATTTTAATTTTAAAAAACTCAACCAAACGAGGCCATTAATGGATATGACCAAAAAAATAAATAAATTTACACCAACTTTATTTGGTTCTATGTAGGGGTGTAAAAATGGCCCACGGCTCGAGGTGGGCCCGACCTGGTTAGGTCAAAACTTGAACCCAGCCTAGGATCTTGGGCCTGGGCTTGAGCCATAATTTTGTAGTCCTGCCCGTAGCCCAACCCACCGGCTTGCTTAAGGCCCACTCAAAATCCAATCCACCCGGCTTGCATGAGGCCCAATGTCATTTTTAGTGAAAAATAATAAAATTTGGTGAAAATAAAAAATAAAAAAATATTCAAGTCCTCCCAGACTCGAGCTTAGACCCAAGCTCGTTAGCCCGTCCTGAGGCCCAGCCTGCTTGCCCGTCCAAGGCTCGAATACCCCTTGGACTTGGGCCTGGGCCTAATTTTTTAGCCCGTGGGCCGGCTCGGCCCAGCTCGAATTTTGGCGGGAGCACATGCGGCCCGACATGGACCGGGCCGAGCCCGTGCCTAGGTAGGCTAGGCTGGGCCAAATTTACATCCCTAGTTCTAAGAAGTGATTATAATTTATTTTAATTTGGGAGTTTGTGCTAGATTGTTTGCTGTAACATCTGCTTATAACTTACTAGGTAGAAATAGTTTAAATAAGTTGAAAGAAATTGGTTATTTAAAAGCTTGAAAAGGGCTGCTTATTTTATACTTTTTAATTATCAGATTTTAACTTAAAAAAAACTCTATCAAACAAGGCCATTAATAGATATGACAAAAAAAAAAAAAAAAACAACTTAACTAATC
>NW_021027863.1:28392-44253 GCF_004153795.1 Camellia sinensis | reverse complement strand
GACGACCGAATCAGAAATTGATTAGTGTTATATGCTAATTAGGATTTATATGATTTTATGATAGGTTTAATTAAAATTTGATTTGGAATGATTAAATTAGAATTGTTAATGTTAGTTAATTGAGCCTAGATTATTTACATTATTGCCATTGAGTGGGCCACCTTTAGAGTCATTGTTTGGGACTTAATTTATGCACTTTGATACACGATTCTTCAGCCACTGTCTAAGCGAAACCATGAGAGAAAGGGAAAGTAGGAGAAAATTGTTCATCTAGAGATTAACTTGGAGAATTAGGGGAATTGAAGAGGATTTGCAAAATTAAGCCAACATACTTGGAATTCAAGACCTAAGGTAGGAAATTCACCCTCTTAATTATGAATTTGAGTTGTCACATGCATGGTTCATGGTAAATTAGTGATTTGAGTCAAGAATTAATTTAAAGTGTTGTTTTGAGAGTGATTTCATGCATGCATGTCCATATCATAGAATTTTGAGGTTGTTTTCATGAAATCCTTACATGCATGTTCATATTTTAGTTGTGGTCCATGAATTCACCATAATTTTGAGCTCAATCTTGCATTCGATCATGTTTTGGAGCATTGGAATTCATAAGAACTCATGCATGTTATGTTCTTGCATTGTTCTTCAAGTTTCTTTGAAATTGGTGTTCAATTGGCTTACATTTGGGATTGATTTTACAAAATGATCTTCAAAACATGTTGTAGTATGAGTTTCCAAGTGTTTTCCAGAAAATTGGCCCAAAGCGTTGAGTTTTGATAAGTTTAATTCTTGGTTTGAGTTTTGGAGGCAAATCTGGAAAACCCAGATTTTGGCTTCCTCGCTCGAGCGAAGGATTCCACGCTCGAGCGAGCACCTTTGTTTTCTGAATTCCGCTCGAGCAACGGAATGCTGACTCGAGCGTAGATTACAATCTCTCAGGTTTTTGTGGATGCAGAAGCACGGTCGAGCGACGAGACTTGCGCTCGAGCGAAGGACTGTGTCTCACGCTCAAGCGAGCATCAAGCGGAGAATTTCAACAACCAGTACTTTTTGCATTTTTACAAACCGCTCGAGCGAGGGAGTGTACGCTCGAGCGACCCCTCTGTTTTGGTAAGCTCGCTCGAGCGTAGAAAGCCACGCTCAAGCGAGACCCTTGTTTCAGCAAATTTTGAAAAGTGTTTTAAAGTGCAATTTTTGCATCCTCATTCCATCCTAGGCATTCCTAAGCCAAGTTTAAGGCATCTTAATGAGGATAATGTTATAGAACCACACCAAGTCAAGTTAAGGGGCTAAGTTATTAATCTCAAGTGTGTAACTTAGTGTGTGTGTTCGTTCTGTAACTGTGTAGGGTTGGCACCCGAGGACGCTGACTAGCCTGTCTATAGCCCAGTACTCTGTGAGTAACAATGTTGTAAAGATACGTTCAACTATAATTATTTCTGAACGATTGATTGTACTGCTTTCTGAAATGACATTACTTACTGAATGAATGTTTGTCCTATTTGTAAACTGTACTCGTGGCATCCATAGCAACTTACTGTTACTGTACTGTTATTGCTACTGTTACAGAGATCTCTGTCAATTCCAATGTTTGGAACTACTATTGTTTACTGTTTTGATGGCCATCAACTGATTGTTCAGTCTATTAAGACCTACTGTACTGTTTTGCTATTGGACGTACCACGTATGACTATCATGATTTCTAAATGACTGATATGGCATGAAATATGAGCCACTAATTGAATAATTGATTTACTGATGCAAACAACTGTTTTAATTAATGAAAGGACATTTATTCTTAACCCCTTTACGCATTTGTTATTCACTAGGATTTAGCTCACTGTTTATATTTATATGTAGGTATCCAGGCACCGGATCGAAGCTAGGAGCGTCAAGTTAAGCTCTCGTTTTGTCGAGCCAACCATTGTGCCTCACTTCGAGGTTCCAAGTTCGTTCAAGCTAAGGCTGTTTTGGGGTGTTTCAGATTCACCCTTTTGTCTCCGTTTTGTATTGACTGAATAAGACTTGACTATACAGTTATGGTGAAGAGATTTGGTCCCTAACCTGGATGTTTGTGTACATGTTGTATGTATATATGTTTTGGTTATGAATGTGGCTTGTTCATAAAAGTCTTTTTGTATTCAGATTTTCATAGCTCATTGGACATCTTTTTATTACTGTTTGGCTTCCGCCAGCCCCTTACTCTGTATTACTGTCATTACTGTTAAGCAGGCCTTCGGTAATCACGGATTACTAGCCGGTTGCGATGCTAAACCCATAGGGGCGGGTTTGGGTCGTGACAGTTCCCTCTTGTCTTTTACTTTGAGGTAGGGATTTCTTCAACCTTTAATATGGTTCTTAGCTTAATGATTTGTTCTTTGAAATGGGTTTGTGATTTGGGGGGTTTTTGGTTTAACCTAGGGTTTGGAAAAGGACTTACTCTTTGAATGAGGTTTAACTTGGGGTTTTTGGGTTGTGTGGAAATTGTGAAAACTAACTCTTTGAATGAGGTTTTAAAGAACCAAAGAGATTTTTGGGAAAATCGTTGATATTTGATTTATGGAAGTAAATGAAAAGATGTTGGGCCTTGAATAGATATAGAGAATATATCTGTTGATGGTGAGAATGGAGTTAGATATTTATTATTACTCCTATTTTGAAATGTTGAGATTTTACTTATTGTTGAATAAAATATCTATTGAGTATAAATATCTGTTTTAGGCTATCGATGGAGGATAGTCTTGATTGTTGCAAACATTGCATAAGGATTAGGTCAAATTAAAACTAATTTCTCATATATTGTGCATTGAGCATCATTTCATATTGAACATTGAAATTATTGATTTTGAGAAAAAAGAAAAAAGAAAAAAAAGGTGAATACCTTGGTGAATCTAGTTCGGGGGTGTGGTTGTGGTTATTATGTTGGCATGCGTGTCTTTGGTGAAAGTCTAAAAACCCGCACGGTTAGGTGTCGATCCTTTCGATTGGTACCAGTAAAATGGCTTTGGCAGTGCTTGTATAGCCTACTGGAAGACACATACCTAGAGATTCCTAGTGTTTTGTATCCACTATCATGTTTTTTGTTATAAAAGGGTTATTTTCATGAATTGATTTATAATCTGGCATTGCATTGTTTCGAGATGAAAAATGAGGAATGTTTGACAAATGGCATACATGTGTATTCACCTAATAACTTTACTAAGATTCATATATTGTGTTAAAGTATCTCTACTGGGTTTTGGCTCACCCTATGTGGAAAACAACTTTCAGATGCTGATGATATGCCTCCACTAAGGACGTAGCTTGGGAGGACTTGGAGCCAAGGGCTTCATTTTGTTTATTTGTTGTAATTAATTTTGTATAAGCCTTGGGCTTTACTTATAGTGAGTTAAACTCATTTTGCTGTACCCAAGCATCGACTTAGAAAGGTGTAGCCATTAGGGGATGTAATTATTTAGTTTTGCTTTTATTTTAAATTATGTATCAATGTCATAGGCTATAGATTCATGATCTAGGATTTATGAATGTATATCGCATATGTCATCTTTTGTATTGATCAAAGCTATGAATGGAATAAAAGATATGATGTTGTTGATTAATTATAAGTAGTGTTATGAGACGTGTAACACCCCACATTCATGCCTTAGTCATGCTTGCATGCATTTATATGTTTTACCATGTTAAGTTGCATTGCCAATCTTGCCTTGTTTTGCTTAAGTGTGTTGCATGTTTTGTCCCTTCCTTACTGTCTCAAGCCTAAGTCATGCCAAGCCTAAGTCCTGTTAAGCCTAGGTTATTCCAAGCCGAGGTCACTTTAAGCCTAGAACTATCTTGGAACCACTTTGGTTGACCTCCACCTTTGTCCTGGCATATTGGCCGAGATGTCATTATCTAGGCCGAGGTGTTTATCACCAAGGCCGAGATGTGCATCATCTAGGCCGAGATGTTATCCTTGAACCCAAGTGATCTTGTTCCTGGATTGGTACGACCTAGACCGAGGTGTGGCACATCTAGGCCAAGGTGTGGCACAGCTAGGCCAAGTGTTGTCCTTCCTAGGCGAGGTCATTATTCCCTTACTTGCTGACGCCTTGTTTTTAGTCAATGTCATTACTTGCTGGAGTGCCCTTGCCGTCTAGCTTGTTGAGTACACTTTGCCATAGTCTTGTCTTTTCACTCAGTCACCTCTTTGAGGAGAACCAACCCAGTAGTGCCACATGTCCCAGCTGAGTGTTAAGTCAGCCGGCAGACCTAAAAATGTATCATTTGTTGTATGTCTTTGTTCTTGAGGAAAGAAAAGCTCTAGAAGAAGAAGAAGTTTTTAGAGAGAGAAGTAGATCCCAAGCTTGACCCTTAGAGTTGAGCCGTTAGATCCGTGCTTTGAGGTTAGATTCTTGATCTATTCTTATTGTTCTTGTTATTCATCTTGCTGCATTGCATGATCGAGCATGATTTGTAAGCCATGCATTGCTTTGAAGTTCGATTTTAGAAAGAGAATATGATATTCATGTGTTCTTGAGGAAAAGCCATGATTTGATCTGAAAGCTTGCATTAAGATCCATGCTTTTGTGTTTGTTTTCCCAAGATCTTCAAGTATGGGTACCCAAGTCCATGTTTTCGAACTCATAGCATGAAATCCCAGATTTTGTATAAACAAGTTATGATTTTAGCATTCATGTTCTTTATGTTCATCATGTTCACGTTCTTCATGTTCATCAAGAGGGAACCCAGATTTTCCCGACTTCATTTCCCTATATGTGGCCATCGGGACCACACCTCGGCAAGGAGGTGTGGGACCTCGGCAAAGACCTGGTTAGTACCCAGCATGTCTTCTTGACATGTAAAACAGTGTTTTAACTCCCAGCATGTTTTCTCGAGATCTTTTGCATGCATGTAAGACTTGTTTTGAGAAGTGCATTCAGTAGACTTTGCCATGTGTTTGTAGGACTTGGACCTTTGCTTTGATCCCGACGTCTCAAGAACTAAGTGAGTGATATTTTTTATAAAGCTATGTTATAACGTTTTGATAAAGCTTTGCTTTGCCTTGTTTTGGAAAAGTATTTGTTAAGCATGAATGATTATCCCTATTTTGTGTATCAAGTATAAGCTTTGTTTTGGATGACATTCTCGGGAAGTCCGTACGTGCCTGGGGACTATAAGCTTTTGTGGCACAAGTCCGTACGTGCTAGGGGACTATAAGCATTTGTAGCACACATGATAAGTCCGTACGTGCCAAGGGACTATAAGCTTTTGTGGCACAAGTCCGTACGTGCTAGGGGACTATAAGCATTTGTAGCACACATGATAAGTCCGTACGTGCCAGGGGACTATAAGCTTTTGTGGCACAAGTCCGTACATGCTAGGGGACTATAAGCATTTGTAGCACACATGATAAGTCCGTACGTGCCAGGGGACTATAAGCTTTTGTGGCACAAGTCTTCCCATGCTAGGGGACTCTAAGCCCATGTAGCATCATGTTTGAAAGGTCTCGCCCACCGACGGTCTATGAACGGGTGGATTGTTTTGTCCGGAATGTCATCACCCCTAGTATATGTTGATGTTTTAACATCCAAGAAGCTTTGAAAGATTTGAATGATGAACTTGATTCATCCTATGTTTTGTTACAAGCTATTCATCCCATGTTTTGCTATAAGTTATGTTATGTATTGTTTTGACAAGGACCTCAGGAATCATTCATTTAACCCCTTTATTACTTATACCATTCATTGAGTATCCAAGCTCACATTCTCCTTATATATATGTAGGTTGCAAGCATGAAGGCGGTGACGCCGAGATGTGTTGTGTGCAAGATGATGTTTGATCCATGTTATGTCGACAATATTTATGTCGGCAATCTTGAAGATTTTGCTTCTTGACTTGTACTTCATGTATTTTGTTATGTCTGCTTGAGAAGCCTTTTGATCAAAATAAAAAATGTATTTTACTTTATATGTATTCAAATTGTAAAGCTATATAAAGATGTATGTCATTTCATTTGATCTAAGCACAGCTCGTATGGACTAATTTGATTTACATATATTGCTTCAGCACTTGTAAGCCCCATATATTATATTATGATTATGTGTGAATTTCGAAAGTTGGCCTTCGGTAATCTCGGATTACTGGCCATCATGGCACCATTCTACTAGGGGCGGAATGGGGTCATGACAAGACTAGTTATTGTTATAAATTTCAGAGTGTGACAACTTGGTATCAGAGCGATCGAGTTTGAATACTTTGGGATTGTGGGATGTGATTTTTACCATAATGGGTTATTTTGCTAGATGATATTAGAAATAGACTTGGTATGCTATGTGATAACATACTTATGTGACTAAATAAGTATGAGATTTAATTTCTTAAACATTGATTGGATCTACGAGTTTCTAGAAGTCCTGTTAAAAAGGGCACTTGATCACTGCTATTTCTAACTGGAACTCTGGCAATGTCGTGGGACGATCACTATCTAGAAAGGAAGTTTGTTTGTGTTTATGTGATTTGGTGCTTATGTGGAGTGAGTTATTTGTTGTCCACCATATTAGGACATGAGTGAATGAGCTTCGGCACATTTGTAAATGTGCTAATATATTGTGTTACTTTGATTATGATGTCAGGACATGGACGTGGTGGTGGTAAGCATGGTAGGCCTAGGCGGTAGGAGGTGCTGTTGCCGGATGGTATTTTGGCCCATGATGAGAGAATTGGTCAGGCCAACATGGTCGAGCCAGCAAGTCAGCAAGCCATGGTCTTTTTAGCGCGTGAAATGGCTGGAGTTTTGTTGGAATCTATG
Source organism: Camellia sinensis (assembly GCF_004153795.1). NCBI lineage: Eukaryota > Viridiplantae > Streptophyta > Magnoliopsida > Ericales > Theaceae > Camellia > Camellia sinensis. Next base: position 37,466 of record NW_021027863.1, on the reverse strand, counting down.
GACATTCTTAGGACTAAGAATCAAGTCTAAGCCCATGTTGTTGAGACAGAGCTGTTCTTTCTGAAGAAGGAGTTCGTATGGTCGAATCCGGATGAGTTTTTGGAGGATCCGAAAGAGCCACTAAAGGCAGATGAGTGGCTTGAGCAGATGCTAAAGACGTTTGAGATGCTTGGCATCGAGAATGATGGTTTGAGGGTGACATTGGCATCCTTCCAGCTGAAGGGAGATACAGGTCAATGGTAGAAGTATGTGTGAGAGCGTATTAGAGTAACTTGGGAGGCCTTTGTCAATGCCATTTAGGACAAGTTCTTGCCTCCCATTACTAGGGAGAAGTTGAGGGATCAGTTCTTGAAGCTCAAGCAGCTGAACACACCTATAGTGGAGTTTGAGGCTGCTTTTACTAGCCTCTCTAGATTTGCACCGAAACTTGTGGCGACAGAAGAACACCATTGTATTGAGTTTGAGAAGAGATTGAGGATCGGGCTCCTTTTCAAGGTGGTCAGGTCTATGATTAGGGATTACAATTGTCTTGTGGAGGCGGCGGCTCATTTAGATACTATGATTCAGGCGAATGAGGAAGGGACGAGGGGTTTGTCACAACCTAAACCCGTCCCTATGGGTTTAGCATCGTAACCAACCAGTAATCCTTGGATTACCAAAGGCCTCTTGACAGATTAACATGTAGTTAGGGGTTACGGAAGCAACTATGCAAAATATACAAGGTCCGATGGGCTGTGATGACATACATGGGACAGAACAGCATAAAACTTTTATAGACTTACGAGTGAAGTCAAAAGATATAATATTTACACAGCACACTTAGGCGTACATGCCAAAAGTCTTGCCCACAACTTAACACACAAACATAGTCTAATATGATTACAAAAACAACCACAAAGCTTGACTTCATCCGGAACCTCTTTGGGAGGCACAAAGGTTGGCTGACAAAAAAAACGGAACATAGGCCGTCAACTCTGGGCCTAGTCACGTGCTTGCTCACCTACATACATAATATAAATAGTGAGCGGAAGCCTAGTGAATAATAACGGAGTAAAGGGTTTTAATGAATGAAGTCCATATAGATTCATAAATCGTAATTCAGATTCATATTCATATTCTTGTTCAGATGATATACACAAATCATAATTCATGCTTAATCATACGTGGTACATCCATTAGCGTTAACAGAACAGATACAGAACAGATGCAGAACATATGGTGGTTATGAATAACCAGTTTCATAACGGAACCTATGGATCCGAGTAACAGAGAATAAACATGCTGAGCCCTTTGATGGAGCCTCCGATACGGGTAATAGAGTGTAGACATACAAAGTTCCATAATGGAACCTCCGATCCGGGTAACAGCTAACAGATATCACATGATGCTAAGGATGCCACGAATACGTTGTCAGAAATTGGACAATCATTCATTGTACAGAACATATCATTTCAGAAAACAGATCTTAATTCATCATACATAAAATAAATAAAGTTGAATATAACTTTACTAAGTTATTACTCAAAGTTGGCTTCGGGTGCAAATAGATAGAGCAGACTAATCAAACGGTCTACGGCACGTGACCTACATTAACACATAATAAATACACACCTGAAACACACGTTTGAATTGTACATAACTTACTTTATTTGCTCTTAGCGTGTTTCTAACCTTTAACCTCATTATGGAGTCTTAATCATGACCATGGAATGCCTAGGATGAAATGAGGATGCAAAAAAACGCACTTGAAAACATTTTTCAAAACTTGCTGAAAATAGGGTCCACACTCGAGCGTGACTTTCCTCACTCGAGCGGACATGCAAAATGTGAAGGTTCGCTCGAGCGTGACTTCCCTCGCTCGAGCAGACTGTAAACTTTAGAAAAAGTACTGGTTGCATGTTTTTCACACGTGACGGACGCTCGATCCCTGCTCAAGCGTGAGACTTAGACCCTTGCTCGAGCGTAACTTCCCTCGCTCGAGCGTGCTGCAAAACATATGAACTTCTGATTACATGCATTTCACGTTCAAGCGTGCTTCTGGTCACTCAAGCGGAAGTGTACACACTCAAAGTGCTCGCTCGAGCGTGAACTCCTACGCTCGATCGTGGATGCAAAATCTGGAATTTCCAGATTTGATCTCCAAGCTCAAACTCAAACTTAAAGGCATCAAACTCAAACATTCTGGACCAAAACTTGAGGAAATACATGGAAATTCTTAAAACAGCATAAATTAAAGATTATTCCAAGAAATCATGACCCAAAAGCATGCCAATTGTTCAAAAATTCAACTTAAACTTCAAGAATATATCATGAACATAACATGCATTGATTCCCTTGATCTTGAGCTTCTCAAAACATGATCAAATGCCACAAAACAACTTGAAACTTGAGGATTTCCTTAAATTAGGATGAATTTCAAACATGCATAAAGAATCCTTGGAAATTTGACTCAAAATGCATAAATTATGCATGCATGCATGAATTACTCTCTCATTCCACATCCTTAACTTAATTCTCATGCTCAACCTCTAGTTCCCTTGAATTCTTGCATTAAGTAATTCAATTTCATAATTAAAGAGTTAAAGTTCCTACCTCAAGTCTTGAATTAGCTAGTGTAGGAGCTATACCTCCTTAATTCTCTCCAATCTCCCATAATTCCTTCTTAATTCTCTTCTTCCTTAAGTGTCTAGCTTCAATCTCTCTCCCTCATTCTCTTACACGTTTGAGCTCAAAATAGATCTAGAGAAAAAAAGTTTTGGGTTTGATAGTGGCCTTATATAGGCTAATTAAAATAGCTTATTCAAAATTGACTTAGATTGATCACTTTGACTTTATTTAATCTAATTTAATCGTTCCAAATCGAACTTCAATTAAACCTACCATAAAATTCTAAAAATCCTAATTAACACATAAATCAAGTCAATTCCTAAATCAGATGCCGATAAGGCCTTCAATTCACAGAACAAGCATAAACATGAACAGATCTTCCTACGACAACAGATATAGACACAAATAATGCAACATACACATGCAATTTAATTCAGAATTTCATATTAATTACTTATTAAGCATAGTTAATCATGAGTTAGCGCTAATCGTAGGTCGGGATTGTTACAGGGTTTCAAGTAGGGGAGTTAAGAGGTTTAGGGGGAGACTCAAGACAACAAGAGGCAGATGGGTTCCACTCCACAGCAGTCCCAGGCAGCATAATTCAGATCCACTTTTCCTATACCAAGTTCTGGTTCATAGAGAGTAGTCAGGGTGGGATCACTTACTTTAAGTGTGGTCAGCTGGGCCACTAGTCTTTAGTTTACCCGCAGAGAGGAGGAGGGCAACCACCTGCATCATCTTCGGCTCATTCTTAGAGCCAGAGTTAGGGGAGAGGATAGCTGCCTACCTATTATCAGTGTGGGCAGTCGGAGTACTTGATGAGGTTTTGCCCTCAGGCAGGTGGCATATCTGGTACGTTTGGTTTGAAGCAGACATAGAGCTATCAGCCTACCTAGTCAGCACAGGCCTCAAGGGCCACTCAGGGAGCCTCTTTGGCCCAATTAGCTTCAGTCTTATGCTCCGAGCGGTGAGTAAGTAAAGTAGAGACCCACTGGACATGTGTATGAAGTTACCACGCTAGATCAGTTGCCAGTACCCTCTGTTTATGAGAAGTAGCTTTTTGTTGTTCAATTCTATTGCCAATGTGTTGATTAATACTGGTGCATCTTATTTCTTCATTTTGTTTGCGTGCGCATTAGTTTTGGGGTTAGAGGTAGCTCAGTTAGCATCTCCACTCAGGGTAGAGTCACTAGTTGAAGGTAAGGTTGACTTGGACCAGGGATGTCGTGGTTGTGAGATTGAGGTTACCAGTCACCGAGTTCTTTTTGCTTTTGTATTGTTAGACATGTCGGGTTTTGATGTCATCTTAGGTATGGATTGATTGTCTTTGTACCGTACTGTTATAGATTATTACCATCAGAGAGTTACGATGTGCACCTCGAGTGGTAACTGTTTTTATTTCCTGGGGGACCGAGCTGATAGAGTTTTGTCACCAGTATATGACTCGCATGGTCATGACGAATTTAGTTGTCTTCTTGTAGCTTTTGTGAGGCCCCTGATCTTTGCAATATTTTCTTTAACCTTTACTTTTAAATTATTTCTTTGTAGTCCATCAATTTCTTAATTAATTTCAATTTTAACCCTAGAATCAAAAACATGCGCCAACCGAAAACTCGTAAACCCTAAATTGAACCTAGGAACTCATAAATCATTTCTAAAACCCTAATAATAATTAAGTTTTCCATACAAGAAATCCTAGGTTTCCGATTCTCAGTACAGTTCGCCGTTTAATTCAAAACAAAGAAACCTTTAACTGAATTAAATTTCAAATTCTAAATAAATTAAACACTACAATTAATTAAATATTCAAATTCATGAATTAAAACTTTATCCCTCATGTTTTTCTTGAATCACATTTTGATCCAAAACTAGTACCATTATACACGTATATGTACCTTTAATCATATTCAATTATTTTTGTACACAAAATCTATAATAAATATATTCATTTGTACACAAACTATAAATCAAAATCCCCTCAAATTCTCCCCATGTGGCCGGCTACCCTAGAAGCTACATATATGTAATGTACTAAATGAGATAAATTGCTAAAATCGTGGGATATGTCTTTGACTTTGGTACCAATTTGTACATATAAGATTTGTACTTGTAACTAAATTAAATTAAATTAGACCTAAGTCTAACTAGATCATATTTAAGTACATAATTAAGGTCCTAATCACCCCTCATTCCACTACATTGAAACTAAATCAAATAACTATTCAATTGAATTGGAACCAAGGGCAAAATGGGCTTTTCATCATTTTTTTTCTTCAATAAATATACCACTCATCTCCACTTTTTGAACACACATACACACTCACAAACTCAACCCACGGTGGAGAGAAGAAAAAGAAAGAGGGAGAGAGCTTGGGGGAGGAGGAGAGGAAAGGAGAGGAAAAATTGTGCAATCAACCCATCTAAGAACCAAATAAGCCACAACACAACTCTCTCTTTTATTTTTCTTTTTCAAATACATGCTATTAGAGATTTAAATTAAAATTTTCAGATGTGTTGTAATGGTGTTGTTTTATTAAAAATGAAAAGAATTGAGTTTTATTCTACCATTACTTATGTTTTCTCTGAATCGGTGTAAAACTATCTTTTTCTACACCTATTTCTCATAATTTCTAAAGGCACACTATCATTTTAAAAATCTGAGTTATTGATACATTATTTAATATGTTTTCACCACAAGAAAATTGAAAATTTTCCCTTAGTTTTTCTCTTTTCTCACCAATCTTCTTATTTGAGTATTATGCATGAAAACCCATTTTTATAGCCAACATCCAAAATTTCTAGAAAAATGTATAAAAATTCCCTTGACCTCATTGTTACGTCAAAAACTTCCATAAAGAGTTAGCTCTCAAGTAAAATTTGTTTTGTTGAAAAAGAGTAAGCGGTTTGAAAGAAAATCCGATTTTCGTAATGATCAATGAATCTGGACAGCGCTGGAGTGTTTCTTAAATAGCAAAAAAAATGGGAAAGCTATGAAACTTATAAAAGATGTTATGAAAACTAGACAAAATTCTCTATAAATCATAGGAAATCCAATTTATGAAAAATCTGAAAATGCCTTTTTGTTTACAATCTTTATGACAAATGCAAATCTGGAAATTTACATTCTTGTGTGTTATTATTCCATTAACTTCATGAATATGCCTAGAACTACTTGTGCATATTTTGATATGTTAATCGCATGTGTTGTAACTTTATTTCCTTCCCTTTATGCTATGAAGTTGTTCATACTTATGCAATAGATGTTGTTTCAAGGGCTTGTTCGAACTCTTAACTTAAATTATCTAACGGAAAACCTAATGGGTGGTAATGGGTTTGTGAACTTTTGGACAAGTTACTGAGTTATTGATTGGTTGATGGGACATGTTCCCTATTTGGAAGTAAATTCTTGTGCAAGCGGTTGTTTCGGAACCATTGAATGGAGCGTTTGTATTTAGACCCTAGGTGGTTTCGATGTGGGGAGGGATTTGGGCAAGGCCCATTATTATCATCTCTTTTGAGGCCCTGCGGTTGGCACTACATGGTATATAACCTTTGGTAGGCATCCGAGGTAAGGTCTGCAACAAAGCAATAAAAGATGGGGCATACCAAATAATTCGCCTCCAATTCTTGTGGTTGGGAGGATGAAATCACTTTGGAGGATTTCAATTTTACTAACAACTAACCTTGTAACCCTTGTTATTTTCTTAAATATCATGTTTGTTTCTCTATTGTTATAATTGCTATTGTGTATTGAATTGAGAAAAAGGGACGGGGTGTGTATGCATTTACTGGGCATTCAAATCTCATGGCATTTCATGCCAGGTATCGAAGAAATGTACAAGGCCAACTCAGAGTTAGAGACATTTGAAGACTTATGTTTGCCCTAGAGAAATCTAGAAGCCATTTTGCTTATGAGTCTAATCGTGTTTTAATTTAATTTAATTTTTTTATTGTAATAGTAATGGAACACATTTTGTATTTTGAGATTTAAAGCACTATAATTATTATTTACTTTTGTAATCCTGTCTCTGTGTTACTTGCGAGACCTTGTGTTAATACCGCTTAAGATCTGACAAAAAGATAACTTGCTATCTAAGGTGGCTGGAATTAGAAGGGAGGCTATATTGACTCCTCCGACCCTCCTAGGATCTTACTTGGCTATTGACCAAAGGACTCTTTAGTGATGTTACCTTAACCCTTAGAATATAAATTAGGGCGTTACAAGAAGTATCTTAACATATTTGTTAATATTTAAAACTTGTATTGAAAATCTCGTTCATGTTGTAATATGTAAGCATTGTAAATGTTTTTTGAAACTCGGATTCTAATATTCTATGTTAAAGGACTCTGTTTTATCACTATTACTAGTGTGGATGGTTAATGGAATTAAAATCCGGTGGTTATTGCTTTGATTCAAATTTTGGAGATGAAATTTTTTAAGGGGAAAGATTATAATAGTTCTGGTTTAGATCCAACCCATTTCATGATCTTAGATCTGGGATTCACTACTTTAATGGTTGTTCATATCCTTTATCATATTGTTGGTAGTTGAATTGGATTGTTGGTTGTATTTGAAACAGGTTGGGAGTTAACTCTTTTCAACAGAGTTGGTATCCAGATTTTGCTTGTTCGCTTAAGTGGTGTTTTGGTCGCTCGAGCAGTCTTTGAGATCTCCCAATAATTTGCAAGCCTGCAAAACTTCTAGGAGTAGGGTGATCTTTCTTGCGCTTGAGTGGTTTTCTTCAATCTACAAAACTTCTGGGATTGGGTCATTGTGAGGTCGAGCTGTGTCTCTTATTGTGTCTGACGCTGGATTAGTGTTTTGGTCGCTCGAGCGGTGTGTGCATATATCAGTTCAGAAAAAGGGATTTTTGAATCACTTTTTCATTTCTCTCTTTCTCTAAAACATTCCAAAATCCTAGTTTCTTCACTTTCTCTTTCTAGTTTTTGCTTAAAACCTCAAATACACCATCATCCATTGATTTTTCCACCAAAGCTCTTTAGAGAAAAATAAAATAAAATAGAGCTCGTCGAATGCTTCAATCTAATCGGAGAGGATCTCATTTTTGGCTCCGCCAAAGTTTCACACTTGCTCTCTTCCTCTTTTACTCTTAAGATAGGGATTTCTTCAACCTCTCATATGATTCTTAGCTTAGTTATTTTCTCTTTGAAAGGATTTAGTTATTTTGGGGATTTTGGGTTAAGGGTTTGATTTTGAAATGTGAAAGAGGGATTTTTTAATAAGTGCTTGAGCAAGGTTGTAGGGATGTGTTTATGGTTGTGATGTGTTGAAATGTTGGAATTTCTTTATTTAAATGTGATTTTGAAAGTAAAAAGAGATTTTGTTCAAAAATCATAGGTATTTGGTTTATAGAAGAAAAAAGGAAAAGATGTTGCGTTTTGAAAAGATGAAATAAATGTATCTGTTGCTGATGAAGGTAGAGTTGGATATGTATTATCGCTCCCATTTTGAAAATGATGAGATTGTATCTTTTGTTAGAAAATTATCTGTTGATTAGAAATATCTGTTTTGGATTATTGGTGAAGGATAGTCTTGATTGTTATAGAAATTGTATGAGGATTAGGCTAAATTGAAACTAATTTCTTATACATTGTGCATCAAGCATAGTTTCATACTTGAACATTGAAATGTATTGCTTTTGAGGAAAAAAAAGTTTATAAAAGTTTATAAAAGTTTCATATATTATGTTAAAGTTTCATATATTATGTTAAAGTATGTCTACTAGTGTCATGACCCGAACCCGCCCCTATGGGTTAAGGACATAACCGGCCAGTAACCAAGGGATTACCTACGTCCTCATACCAAACAAGACATATTTCATCAGAGTAAAGGGGCCAAACGGAAACAAATTTAAAACTTTGTCCATAGAGCTGTACTTATATGCACATCATAACATTTCACATAAGTATTCGTTAATAACTCATATCAAAAGGGAAGTTAACATATAAACCTTACATAACAGGATCATTCAAGTTTTAGTCAGCCTAGCCAAAACTTATATACAAAGGTAGTCCAACATTTCGCCAACACAACGAGATTACAACAAGAGATCAAAAGAGGTGAAAGTAAGTCTCATGCGTGAGACATTTAGGGCTGACTCTCCAAAACTTGACCTTTCTCACAGACTTCATCAGGGCTGGGTTTGGACATCTCTTTGCTCACCTACATACACATGAATGAGTGTGAGCGAAAGCCCAGTGAATAATATCAAATAAAGAAGGTACGCAAATGAGATTCACATATATCAAATGGCCTTGGGCCCATGTAGAATTCTATTTAGTGCATTATTTTGGTACATTAGGCGATTCAAGCCCAAACATATCAAACGGCCTCTGGCCCACGTCGGTCCTTAGCAAATGGCCTCGAGCCCAATTCATTCATGTATATCAAACGGCCTTTGGCGCAATCATTCATGTCCAACGGCCTTTGGCCCATTCATTCA
>NW_021027863.1:0-14324 GCF_004153795.1 Camellia sinensis | reverse complement strand
TCAAGGACAACCGAGCTCCCATCCACGACCCAAGGGGCAAGTTCAGACCCAATTGGACTGGTCCTTACATCATCAAGTCTATCTGGTCTGGTGGAGCTGTTGTTCTGAGGGACCTAGATGGCCTAGAATTTTCCCAACCGATCAACATGGACAAGTTGAAGAAATATTACCCCTGAGAGGCTCGCTAGGCCGAAAACCCGAAAGGGCGACCTAGGCAAAAGTTAGAGCACAAAAAAATTGGGAAATATAAAAACTGAGCTCGCAAGGTTGAAAACCCGCAAAGGGCGACCTTGGCAAAAGTTAGAGTGTAAAAGGAGAGTGAATATACTCGAGTGAACCTAAGCCTGAACTACGTAAGGCTTGATTCCCACCTTTGGGATACGTAGGCAACTTCATCCTGAAGTTCAGCCATAAACTTTTCCCCAATCAACTTTGTCCATTCGATCATCTTAGTCATCTTTGTCTATCAGCATCCATTGGAATCTCTGGTGCAGTGCTATCCAGACTAGGGGCAACTTTCCGTTACCATGCAGTGCCGCGGTACTCTTCAGACTAGGGGCAACTTTCCGTTGCCACACGGTGTTGCGGTTCTCTTCAGACTAGGGGCAACTTTCCAATTGCAGGGATCCAGAGTTGTACATCTCAGTGACAGATCTTGGGCGTGTCCAGTTCTGATCCATATCGAAAATGGTTTTGAAAAGTTTTAATAAAAGTTGATTTTGTTCAAATTAATCTCTTTACAACTAAGACCATTTTTGGACCAAAGCAAAAAATTTTCAGTGCCACAACCTTCAATTTCATCGATTTCAAAACAGAGTTCTCCTGCTCTTGCATACAATCGAAGTTGCTTTTTATTACATTCATAAAGAAAACTTGAAAGTACTAGTAAAGCAATAAATTCGGGGCATAGTCAAGTCAAGTATCCCTACGCCCCCTCCCAGAGCTGGTCGAAGCCTTTGATGCCAAGCTAGGCCCGATCTGTGCCTCCTCGTTGAGCCAATCCAAGCACTCGTCAGACAAAGTGCAACTGAAAGTGGGAGCAGGGGCCAAGAGCTCTCTAGTCCTCCATGTTGTGGCGTATCGGGCAAGCTGTGCACCTCGGACCAGGAAAGCAGCCGGGTACTCTATCCCCTCTGGCTGGCAAATTTGATCATGACCAAACTGGCGCAGGAACCGGAACGAAAAATAGAACACACAGTGGGTCAGACCAATCAACTGGATCCCGATCAGCCAGGACATGCTATAGCTCATTGCCGGGAGATTGAGCCAAGGACAACACCAAGCAATATGACCTGCAGACAAATTGCACATCCAGTCAAACCACTACCTTTCATCAGGGGCATCGACTAGGCGCTGCCGAAAGAAATAGCCTCGAGCTGAGTAGGCTGGGCAAGAGTCCACAACCTGCAATTTGTCTATCAACCATACCTAGGGAGGGATGAAAAATAAGAGAATAAAGAATAAAGAGATGTACGGTGAGAGAAAAGTGAGAAAAGGGTTTTTGTGAGAAAAACCGAGCCTGAGGGCCGAGTGATGTGAGCAAATACATATGTAAGATTGGGTGGGAAACATTACCTGCAGCAGCAGTGGACTCCCAGCAAATCTAGTCGTCTCCCGGCGATAGATAGCATCCAAGCCCATCAGTGTCTCGGCCAAGGTCATGGCGATGCAGCTCTTTCCTTCTTTCAAGCCTTGAGCAACTTCAATCAGACGAATGTTAAATCCGCCAAAGCCCGGGGAAAGCAGAAAGTGAGACAGCAGGCACAAGCAAAGGGCGTGTTGCCGAAAACCTTGCCAATAATGGTTACTGCGGTCACCAGTGTCAGAAAAGCGGTGAATCAAACCGAGGATGTCCAGTTCCCCATTACAGATCAGAGACCGAGCGTCATGCGCGGTGAGTCCACACATCCGCCCTAAAGCTTGGGCTTGGCCAAAGCGGAACTGGGGCAAGATCTCTTCATGACATTCAGATTCCATCAAAACTTGAAAATCTTCAAAAGTTGGACATACCTCTTGCCTGCCAAAGCTAAAGACATGCGTCACCGGGTTCTAAAACCTCGCCGCAGCATGGAGGAAAGGAAGGTGCAACGGAGTGCAACTCAGCATAAACAGTGCATTCAAGCCGAAACTCCGGAAGTTCAACTTTTCCGAACCATCTAGAGAAGCGATCCAAGCTGTGAGATTTTCAACGAGAAACGCCTCCATTTTGGTGCAAAACTAAGATGAATTGGATGAAACACGGAGCTAAGGCTTTTAAAGAGGAAAAGACACTATTCGGGGGACAAGTGTCAAAAATTTGATGGTTGTTGAGCTAAGTGGTCGGCCGGCCACCTTTCCTGGCAGGCCGGCTATTTCTTTTTTCAAAAACTGGCCGGTGGCCTCCCCTCTGCAATAAATCTGGCCGGCCGGCCCCCAAAAGTAGCCGGCCATGCTCCAATGTGTGCCTTTAGCCCTGTTTTACCCTCCAAGGAAAAGTTTCAAGCATTTCCATGCAACGGGTGTGTCGAAGGCCTCTATTTCCCTCTGTTTCGGATGCGTTCCATTGCCCAGATTGTCCGAAGTACACTTTATTTTGTTAAGTTTTGTTTATCGAGTTGTTGTTTTGGTTATCGAGTTGTCGTTTTGCTTATCGAGTTGTTTGTCGAGCTGTCGTGTTTCGTGTTTTTGAGTTGATACTCTTTGTTTAAGCAATTTTTGTTTGAGTCTTGTTTATTGAGTTGTCAACGCTATTGTGTTTTGCTTATCGAGTTGTAAACGTGCTAAGGTTTTGTTATATCTTAGAAAGTTAAGTTGTTGCATCGGTTCACTACCTGACTGGGCAAAATACACAATGCACATTTCCATTCAATCTCATTATGATGCAAAATGATGCGATATGATGCTAAGAGTTTAAAATACAACACTTTTTTCAAAAGCTGTTTCATTCCATCATGCCTCGCTTGTTACAACATTTTACAGGCTAAGGCACAAGTTTTACAAAGAATAAAACTGCCCAATAATGTACAATGTGCTATAACTACTAGCAAAAAGATAAATAAAACAGGAAACAGCCGCATCTGTGCTCTCAAGAGCAGGAATAAGAGGCCCTCTTCGTCCTCTTCTGCAGAATAGACTCTCCGCCACCATCACCATCACCATCATTTGAATCGGAGTCGTCATCCTCGGGATCCCCCTCAGCCTCGCCTCTACTCCCTAAACCGAGACCGGAGCCATCCTCTCTATCAGCAGATGTCTCCGACTGACGGTCTGCAGCCTCCTCCTCCTCATTCTCACCAGGCCCCTCCTCTATAATGTGTGCTCTGCGTCTACGAGACGACCCCCCTCCAGCTCCTTCAAAAGGCCTAGATGGCCCAGCTCCTCGAAAAGGCCCGGATGGTCCACCTCCCCGAGAAGGCCCAGGTGGCCCGGCCTGCGGCTGAGCATATACCGGGGGCATCTAAGAATAAAAAGTTCAATTTAAATACATCAGTTCAAATATGTACATCAGATGCAGATACAAGAAAACTACATGAAGTGGGAACATGTAAACACAGTGTATAAGTGAGGTGTGTGTCAGATGTGCTCTACACAAGTAGCCTATCAATGCAGAAGAAATCAGCATATCATCAGAAGTATGATAAATGCCAGAAAACTAAAGGGTACCTGGAAGCCCATGATGGATAACTGCGCTTCCCTCCGCAAGACCATCCCCTCAAGTGAGGCTACCATCTCGAGCACCTGATCCATGTACTCAACAGGGGGCTGCAGATGCAAAGGCAAGGGTATCAGTAAAAGAATGAACGTCGAAGTATCTGAGTAATGAATTAAAGCTGTAAAACATACCGGTGGTGAGTCAGGGTCTCCGACATATCGATGGCTGGGCATCGGAGGCTCTATTGGGATCGGAATCGGAGAGGTAGTCCCAAATTGCCACCCCGTCAACTCGGTCGGCATTTCCGGCCATCCAGGATGAGGATAAGTTGGAGGAATCGGGGGAACCAATCCACCCCTACCTCTAGATGTACCAGCCCTGCTGGTGGAAGGGACGTCTGCAGCCCGAGCCCGGGCCTGGCTCGAAGATGGCATGCTAGCAGGCCTCATCATCGGGGTACGAACTCCCGTCAATGGAGGCATCAGGTATATGTGACGGTAAGTAGCGTAATCCCCCTCCTTAAGATGTAGCAAAGCATCAGTACCCAGCATAGCATTAACAACATCCCGGGAAAAGAGCATATCAGCAATCCGCATATCGACTGGGGGTGCTGAGGGAGGGTCCTGAGAAGTGTACCCCCAGACCTAACGCAAGAAGCGATCCCCCAAAAACCAGGCCCTACCAACTGGCCCTTCGAACAGGAGCCTGTACCAGGAGGCACCCCACCCTCCGGCAAACTGGAATCGGAGACCTTCACCTAAAGGCGCCCATGGCTGCCATGTAATCTGCGGATAACAGACGCATAAACCAAGTAGAAATCGAAAATGTGCAGGACAAATCAAAGATGAAAACAGAAAGAACTGAGGGCTCTGAAATACCTCCGTCAACCGCACCGTGTCGAAATACTGTCGTAGATAAATGAGTGACTCCCGAGGTCTTGGCCGGTACTGGCCTTCAAATACAAGTGAGTACGGGGTCACGAGAGGTCCCTCTACTACCAACTCCGGGGCCAATGTCGGGAAATACACATAGACCCACAACTGTGGAAAACAAAGCAGAATACGAAGTGCTGAGGACAAAATGCACGATACAGAGTATAAAGTGCGCCGTGTGTGCAATGTACAGGTAATGAGGAGCAGAAATGTAAATTAAGAGGGCAGAAAGTACCTCCTAAGCTCTCCAATAGCCGCCAAGTGAGTCCCCCCGTCCGCGGGAGGTCGCGCTCATGTAGCAATAAAGGGTAGCCAAGTCGGCGCCAACCCAGTCATACCGCCTGACCTGTGACAGGTCCACCAAGGCACTCAATAGATAAAGCCCAACAGTGTTCCCCCTGTCGGCAAACAAAGTGGCCCCGAAGAGGAATATCAAAAAGCCGCAGGCATACTGTGTTGCCTCCTCAGGGGTCCCGGGCTCCATCTTCACCCGCCGGAAATGGAAAGAGAACCAGGTGTATCGGACTCTCCCTGAAGCTCTATCAACAGGCGGGCGAGCCCCCAGCAAATATATCCAAGCAGCCTCCCACTGGCCCATGTCCTCGTCGTAAGGGATAGGCCAACCTCCCACGTCAAGGCCAGTCAGTACAGCAAAGTCAAATAGGGTCATAGTCAAGTCCCCCGTGGCAGAAAAGTGGAAGGAGTTGGTGGTATCCCACCATCTCTCCACCAAGGCAGCCATCAACGTCCTCCTGGCAGGACAACGAGATAGCCCAGTACAAAAGGGCCCAAACCCCGCCAAGTCAACTAAATCCCGAACAGCCTTCGGGAGCTCGGCGTACTAGTCTCTCACCGCGGTAGAGCCATATCCCCGCACAGTGCGAGAAGTCACCTGTATTCAGAATGAATACATGTTTCAGCATAAAATGAATAAGTTGCGTGCAAATAAAATGAATAGGCTGCATGCAAAGTAAAGTAGTTTGGGCTGCGTGTTCAACTCTCAATCAGTGTGTGTTGCGTGTTCACCTTCAATTTGGGCTATGTGTTCAGAAAATCAGTGTTTAGGCTGCGTGTCCAACTCTCAATCAGTGTGTGCTGCGTGTTCACCTTCAATTTGGGCTGTGTGTTCAGAAAATCAGTGTTTGGGCTGCGTGTTCAACTCTCAATCAGTGTGTGCCGTGTGTTCACCTTCAATTCAGACTATGTATTCAGAAAATCAGTGTGTGGGCTGCGTGTTCAACCCTCAACCGATGTGTGCCGTGTGTTCACAATCAATTTATGGGCTGAGTGTTCAGGAATTCAAGTGATTGAACCGTGTGTTCAGAGTGCAAACAGAATGCATGAAAAATTCATAATATGTTATAGAAAAGGCAAAAACGAAGTAAATACCTCTCGTGCCTCATGGGAGAGGTGATACTCTGGCTCCCGCAGAAGGAGATCCCCGGGTGCTCGCTCGTCGAAATTAGTGAAGTGATAGAAAGTAGCCCGCGGGAGGATATGAGCCGGTGGGTCGTACCTCTCGGGGATAAAGGGGCGAACCCTCGGATGCAAAGACATGATGGCAGGCTCGCCTTCGGCGCCTGGAGAACCTTCGCCGTGGGGAAATTGACCCGCCATTTCAAGAAATCTGCAAAAGGGGCAAAAATGAGCCAAAATTGAAAAAAGTCAACAAAAGTCAACTCTCGGGAAATGAAAAAGTCAACAAAAGTCAACTCCCGAGAAAATCTTCCAAATATTGAGACAAACTCACCTCAAGTGGCGAAAATGAGAAAAGAAGCCCCGAAACCAAAATTTAATCAGTTCAAAGTGCTTAAAACTGAAAGATTTCGAGAAACCAACTTGCATGGGACGTCGGAAAACGCGTATAGAGCCCAGATCTGAGGGAGAAAATGGTTTGGGAAGGGAGAAGAGATGTTTTCGGAGCTGCACTTGTGAGCATGAAGTGTTTGGATGAGTGTATTTAAAGAGAGGAGGTTGAAAAGACAAAATTGCCCCGAATCTGGGCTAAGTGGCCGGCCGGCCCCTTTTTCTGGCAGGCCGGCCATTCTCTTTTCAAAAGCAGGCCGGTGGCCTCCCTCTCCCAATAAAACTGGCCGGTGGTGTTCCCCACATGCCCCCCAAGGTCCCTGCAAATTTTGAGGAGGATTGGAGTCCCCGAGACCTGAAAAAGTACGAGAGAAATGCACTTTCTGTCGCGAAATCGCTCTGCCGGAACTTCAGCTTCAACTTCCGATGCGTGTCTCATCATTACTCATCGAAAGTGAGATGTATCCTTTTGAACATGTTGTAACCTCTCCAGGAGGTGAACCGGAGGCCGCGATCGAGTCGCCCTCGCCAAAACGCGTATTTCCTTGCTCGTTGTTTTGTGACAAACATACATCTTGGTTTACGCTTGTACTGCATTATCATGTACGTAACTTGCATTCTCATGCACATACTTGCATTGTTATGCACGTCTCTTTGGTATCACCGAGCCTTCATGCTTGAACCCGCGTTGTCACACGCGTTTCTTCCCGCATTGCGATGCACTTTCCATCAACACCGCGATTGTCTGCATTTGATATCACATTGAACATATGTTGTTAGATATGTTGTGCTTGTTGAATTTCTTTATTTTACAGGCACGATATTGTATGTACGGTTCATTCGAGGCTGGTGCGACCAGACGAACCGCGCAGGTATTGTATCTTCTCCGTGTGAGACGCGACGAGAATTGAATGATTCTCTGCATTCCTAACTGCATGAAATGTAGTTGTTGCTTTGCATTCTTGCTTAAAACTGTTGCATCTATTGTGAATATGTGCTTCATTACAGCTTGCTGCATTCGCATGATCCTTGAGTTACCTTTGGCTTCTTGCATTGTCAGTTGCATTTTGCCCCTGCCTGCGGGCATGCCTGCGGGCGCATCTCTGTTTATCTCACCTGTTTGTCTAAGTCTTCGGCCTTGTCAAAAATGGGTCGTCTCTGGGCTTTGACATTCACTCCCGTCACTTATGACTTTTGAGTTCTGTCAAAGAGGGGCAATTGTAGACACCCCATTTTTGATCGACCTTAAGACTCAAACGTCACCAGTTGAGCGCTCGGTGATTTTGCATTTTGTGCTCGTTCAGAAGTTTCAGAGTCTCGGCTGCAAGCCTTGCCTCCGGACTTCCGGACTCTTTCATGCTTTGCTTCGGTTTGTGAACCAGGCTCTGTTTTCTCTATTTTCTCTTCCCGAAGGGAAGGAGAGGTCTCATAGATCATCTCTCAGTGACTGTAGGCTACGTTTCGTGGTCGTAGGCCATTTTGCCCGTTTGGAGTCCGATTTCCGATTTTTCGGAGCCGTTGGCCGTGTGCCTCGGTTCGGGACCTCTTAACCACCTCCGTTTGCTCTGGTTTTTGGCGTGCATCTTAATTGCTCCCTTTTGAGGGACACTGTGGCTCGAAAAACCAACTTCGTGGTCGAACATCACTTCCGGTGCCTAACAGTCAGTTTTCAGGGCCTCGGGCTGCGCGTTTCGGCCCCCGAACCTTCATTTTGCATCGGTTTGGGTTCATTTTTGGCAGGGACTTCTGTTTCATTGTTGGAAAGGTCGTAGAAGGGTGGGAGTCCAGTAATTGTTCTGACAACCAGTTTTATTCCTCTGTCGCCCTCTGTCGCCCGTTTTTTCTCACTTGAAAGCCAAAGTTGACCACCCTAAGGCCACTTTTTCTTGCCCCAAACCACATATTTGTGTTGTACACACATGGGAGGCCACCAATATCACATGGTCGGCCAGTAATTCTGGTTGATCCTTTTGAACCCCTCCTAAACGTGGCCTTTTCTCTCTCTTGGTTCATTTTCTCCAGTTTTTGACTACATGGTTGTGTTGTGCACACATGGGAGGCCCTCTTTCTGGGGTGGCCGGCCACTAATCATGATTGAACCTTTTGACCCTTGGCCGGCCGGCCATGGGGAGAGCCGGCCAGCCACCTGCAACCTCAATAACTAGTCGGCCATGATCCTCTCTCCAGGTACATTACAGAAGTGTATTTTGTTTCCCCCCAGAATTTGTATCCGGGGGGCTGCACTTTTGGGGGAAAACTTGAATTCTTTCCCCCCCATTTTCCCCCATTTTCTCCCCTTCTTTTGCCTATATAATAGACCCTCCAGCTCTGTTTAGAGGGTTACCAAAAATTGCTCTTGGCCTCCTATATTGTATCTCCCTCTCCTTCTCTTCCAAAGACCAAAACCTCTCCAAACCCTACACCATTTACCCTACACCCCTTAGCACAAGGCCTCCACCCTCCATTCCAGCAGCTTCAAGGTCATTTCCAGAGGTCAAGAGCCATTAAAATTGGTCCAAGAATTGTTGAAGACATAGTCTACAAGGGTGAGTCCCTATTCTCCCTCTTTTGTACTTTATTTTGCTCAATACATTAGCTCCTTTTGCTTGCATTTTTGGGCTCCGACCCTAACTGAAAATAACATTATTTTGAAGTCTTTTTTATGTTTGTTTAAGGGCCTCTCCCTTTTTGAGGCTTCCTTTTTACACTTTCTTCTTTACCTCTCTTGTTTGTCTATTTCTTGCATAGTATTTTAGGCCTATTTGTAAATTGTTTTGAGCTTTGATATAAACTGTGAGTTGCCTTATTTTGAGCCCCTCTTCAACATTGTTGAAGGAATCTTTACTGTTTGAGGCTTCCTTTCGGCACTTTCCTCTTTATCCCTCTTTTGGCCTCATTTTTGCATGTTTTGTTAGCCCCTTGTGCTTATATTTTTGGGCTCTGGTCTGAACTGTAAATAGCCATATTTTGACACCCTTTTCATATTTAATCAAGGGTCCTTTACTGTTTGAGGCTCCCTTTTTGCACTTTGTGTTTAAACCTCTTTTTAGGCCTTATTTTGCATAGTATTTTAGGCTTGCATGTGTACTGTTTTGGGTTTGATCATAAACTGTAAAATACCATATTTTGGTCCCCTCTTCAACTTTGTTTAAGGGCCCTCATTTTTTTGAGGCCAGCAACCATCACTTGCTTCTTTGTCTCCCTTTTGGCCCATTTCTTGCACAATAGTTTAGCCATACTTTTGTTTGTTTTCGTGGCTTGTTTTAAACTGTAAAGTGCTTCATTTTGAGCCCCTCTTCAACTTTGTTGAAGGGATCTTGGCCATTTGGGGCCGGAAGCTGCCACTTGCTTCTTTGTCCCTCTTTTGGGGCCTTTTTTGCATGATAGATTAGCCCTACTTGTGTTTGTTTTTGGGACTTGTTATAAAATGGAAATATGCATGTTTTTGGACTGCCTTGAATCTGTCTTCATGCTTCATGATCAAATAATGCATGCTTTGTATAGCTATAAGTCATTCCACGTGCCTAGTTTCAGGTTTCGGGGTTTCATTTCATGCATCGGGTGCCATGTTTCCATGTTTTGGGGCTGTTTTGCATCATATTTTGCTACTGAAATTTGCATGTGTTGCATACCATGTTCCATGCCTTGCCATGCTTTGACAGAGTGGCATTTGTGCCTTAGGTTTGGTCCTCGGTTTGCGTGCATGTGTGCACGCACTTCGAGTGTCTCATTTTTTCATCTCATGGCCATTGATGTGAGTGCGGCTGAGGTCCACTCATGTTGGTGTAAGTCCATCGTGCATTGTGTATGCCATTTCAATTCATAGCATTGCGTATGCTAGGTTGTATGTTAGAGCATCGTGTATGCCATGTTACATCGCGCATTATGTATGCCATTTCATAGCAGTGCGTATGCTAGGTTGCATGTTAGAATTGCATTCATGCATGTCATGCATATTGCATTGTGTTTGGGATAGGCGTTAGCCCGAGCACGGGAAACGAGGGACGTTTCGTACTCCGAGTGACGGAACGTGTCTCAATTCCCAGTCACTGACACCCCGGAATATCCATGATGGAGTCTCAGTCTTGTTGTGTTTATGTGTGCATTCATTTCATATTAAGTCGTGCAATTCGACTCCTCGGCCATCATGCATCGAGATGCGTGATTAGTGGCACGAGGATAGAGGACTACACTCCCTGAAGAGTAGTCAAGCACACATATGTGAAAATACTTTGCCATGCCCCTTTCTTGCTCTCTGTTACAGCAAATCAAGAGTCAGCAGCCTTCCGGAGCTTAGCGCGTATCCCGAGAACAATTGCAAACAGAGACAAACTGGGGCATCGCAGTGGATTTTCGTGCAAGGCGACTCAAGCATGCATCATCCATCATTCGGAACAGAGTCGAGTCAGTCCTTGGCTTGCATGCCAATTTATTGCTTTCCTAATTTAATTTGCTAATTACATTAGGGTTTTGTAATTATTTGGACTGTAATTATTTATCGGGATGTATTATTTATTCGGACCCTCCGAGCAGAGGCACAACTGTAATAAGGTTGTGCGTGTGTGTGATGTATGTCTTTCCAACCCCACGTCTTTCTCTCTTTATTTACTCGCTTATGATGGTTAGTTAGGGCATGGTTTCAATTAGGCATACAGTATGAAGCATGTTTGCATTCATTCATCTGTTTTGCATGCACCGGCTCGGCGCATCATACTAACTGCATCGTATTTTAATTCAAGTTGAATACATGCTAGCTGTAGCATTTCATATGCCATGTTTTAGAATAGCCGAGCCTGCTATAGTTGCATTTTTCATGTGTTGCATTAGGCATTTCTTATAGTTAGGATCATGCATGGATTTTCTAACCTAGCTTCTGTTTTGGCTTGGAGTACTCGGTAAGATTTATGCTTTAGCATCCTTGCATGCGTGTGAGTGACTGCCATGAATAGCATGCTTACATGAGGCTAGTGCTTATATGATATAACTGGACTGAATGCCGTGGATGAAGGTTGGGTTATTTGGATGTGGAACAATTCATCAAATGTGTTTTAAGCCCACTAGATAGTGGCAAAATCATATTTTCTAAGCCCACCCAAGGGTGGCAAATCCACGTCTTAGCCTACTTGCGGTAGCACCATCAAACCATTTCAAATAAACAACATGAATGTTTTGTTCCAATTCAGGCGATCCAGTCTATACTTGTATGCTGTGCGCATCACATAGTAATCTAGGCTATAACCGGAACTAAGAACGCATAATGTTTTCAAAAATAGATATCGTGTTTAGTAACGGAGGCCGATCTATTGATCGGGCGAGTGGGGGTGCTCACGAAGTGACCTTCCCCAATCGTACCCAAGTTCCCGAGCCGAGGCAACTTTGGTGATGACGGACACGTGGTCTTAGGCAAACGAGTCAGGGTTTCCTAAATTTCCCCAAAATAAAATATTTAGGTGGCGAGTCTGTATCTGGCAAAGCAGTCCATATTTGGCACTTCTTTCAAAATCTGTTTTCTCAAAACGATTTGCCGGATTTGGACTCTTTGGTTCAGATTTAGAACCATGACAAATTGAAAGTCCGAACTGTAGTGAGCCCAAATGAACAGAACGGGGGTTCATCCCCCCAGGGCGTTCGGGGGACGTCTACAGTGACGCACTTATGTTAGGTCCTAAATTAGTCCGGGAAACGACGAAGAAGGTCGCACTTATTCGCAAGAGATTGGCTTCGGCTCAAAGTCACTAAAAGAGCTATACGCCGTTGGAAAAGACCCTTATCTTTTGAGATAGGAGATTATATATTCTTAAAGATATCACTGATACGGGTTTAATGAGATTTGAGAAAAGCAGGAAGTTGTCTTCTAGATTTATTAGGCCTTTGAAATTCTAGAGCGGGTCGGGGAGGTAGCTTATCATTTGGCCTTGCCGCCATAACTTTTTGGGGTTCATGACGTGTTTCATATCTGTATGCTTCGGAAGTATGATCTTGATCCTTCATACATGTTGGATTGGACTGAGTTAGAGGTAGATGAGGATGCCTCGTGTGAGGAGAGATCGATACGAGTTTTAAACTCTCGGGACCAAGTCTTGTAAGGTAAGACTATTCCATTGGTTATGGTGTTGTGGCAACAACACGGGGTTAAGGAGGTGACTTGGGAGCGTGAAACAGAAGTTTGTGAGAAGTATCCAGACCTATTTGTTAATATTTAAGACTTGTGTTGAAAATCTTATTTATATTGTAATCTATAAACATTGTATATGGTTTGGAGAATTGAACTGTAATAGTTGATGTTGAAAAACTCTGTTTATTCTTGTTATAAGTCTAGATGATATATGACGTGATTTACCTTTCAATGAATGATAGTTGGTTTTAAATTCCGGGAGGGAAATTCCTTAAGGTGAAAATTATAACAGTTCCGGTTTAGACCCGACCCATTTCTTGCTTTGAATTTGAGAATCCATGTCCTTAATTATTGTTCATCTCATTTTCATCTTGTTACTAGTTAAGTTTGGTTATTTAGGAGTTGTGTTTGCATTTGAAATAGGTTAGGAAGTTAGTTTTTCAAAGAGTTGTTGTCCAGATTTTTACTTGTTCACTTGAGCAGTCTTTCTTGCGCTCAAGCAGTCTTCTATAGTCTGCACAACTACTCGAAGTGTGGTATCTTCGCTCGAACGGTTCTTCTTGTGCTTGAGCAATCTTTTGTAGGTCTAAACTTCTAGAAGGGGGTCATTATGCACTCGAGCGGTGGTTTTGGTCACTCGAGTGGTGTTACTTATTGTGTCTAACGCTCGAGCGGTGTTTTGGTCGCTCAAGCGGTCTATGCGTATATCAGCCTAAGAAAAGGCCATTTTTAGTCACTTTTTCATCTCTCTTTCTCTCTAAACATTTCAAAACCCTAAAATCTCCATTCTCTCTCTCTCTCTCTAGTTCTTGCACTCTAGCACCAAATACTTCCAATCCATTGGTTTCCTCACCTAACTCTTTGAGTAAAAGGTGAAACACATCGAGCGCTTCGTTGCTAATCGGCAGGAGTTTTGTTTGTCGGCTCGCGTCAGCTTTACCTTGTTCTCCTCTGTTCTTATACTTTGATGGAAGGATTTCTCAACTTGTGATATGGTTCTTTAGTTTCGTTATTTGCTCTTTTGAAATGAGTTAGTGCATTTGGCGGTTTTTAGTTGAACCTAGGTTTTGGTTTAGACATTAAATAGAGGGGTTTTTTAATAAGTGCTTTGAGGAAATGTTGTGGAAGGGTATTTCATATGTTAGGTTGTGTGGAAATTGTGGAAACTTACTCTTGAAATGACGTTTTAAAGAACCAAATAGATTTTGTGAAAATCATTGATCATTTGATTTATGAAAGTAAAGGACAAATAGTGTTGGGCCTTGAATAGATATAAGGCATTGTATTGTTGATGATGAGAGGAGTTGATATTTAGTTATCACTCCCAATTTTTTCTTTTTTTTTTTTTTTTTTGTTTTTTTTTTTTTTTTTTGAAAAAAGTTGAGTATTATTTATGTAATAAAATAATGTTGAGTAGAAATATCTATTTTGGGCTATCCAGTGGAGGATAAGTTTTGATTGTTGTAAGACAATGCATGAGGATTAGTTAAATTGAAACTAATTAATCATTAACATGTGCATTGAAGCATCATTTCATATTGAAACATTGAAATATATTTGATTTTGAAGAAAAAAAATGAAGTTGAATACCGTGTTGTAACCCCTCAAAATAATAACACTTAACCCACAAACAACGACATTCAATTAACATAGAAATAATCACATTCTTCTATTCATCACAGTTTCATTACAAAAGTATTACATGTTAACAACAAACAAAATACCTACGGGCTTACAGCGTCCAAGTTAACACTTGTTACCAGACAAAGATACAACTCATTTACACGTTAAAGCCCTGGCTTGAATATTACATGTAATACATCAAAAATAAAACGCATAA
>NW_021027862.1:0-11548 GCF_004153795.1 Camellia sinensis | reverse complement strand
TTTAGTTGCTAAGTTGTTTGTTGTGCTCTTAAAGATTAAGAAGATGGGCTTAGGAGGAAAATTGTGATCTTTGTGCATTTGCTTTGCTAAATTGGGAACTGTTAATGCATCAGTTATCATTGACCGGATGGGTTTTGTTTATTGGTTTTGGAGGGTTCTGGTTTGATTACTTTAAATGAGCTTAAACAACAGATCAGGTAGTGTGCCCCGGTGATCTTAAGTCATGGAAGTACCTACCATCTTCCTATTGAGGTCAACGACACAATCACCTCTAATCTCTATTACCCACAAATGCCTTTGGTTCATTAACATTAACATATGTTGTCACCCTTCAATTCACCTCATGCTTCTTCAATCTAGTGTTCTGTAATGCAAAGAATTTTTTTTTTTTTTTTGCATTTTGTTTTATTTTCTTCATAGTAATTTTACTGATATCTAGTAAAAGTTGCTAAAAACACTTTTAATATATATATATTAGAGTATACTTCGTTATCATAGCCCACCTACTTGAGTGGGATATAAGGCTTAGTTGGTTTGGTTTGAGCATGCTTTGTTATGAAAATTTCTTTGTCTATGAACTGCAATATTTTTTTTTGGGTGATAAATCTATGAACAGCAATATTATTTATCCTCTCTCTCCAACCCACCTGTAAGAAGA
Source organism: Camellia sinensis (assembly GCF_004153795.1). Taxonomy (NCBI): domain Eukaryota; kingdom Viridiplantae; phylum Streptophyta; class Magnoliopsida; order Ericales; family Theaceae; genus Camellia; species Camellia sinensis. The sequence continues at coordinate 10,890 of NW_021027862.1, read as the reverse complement.
GCAGTGCACTGGGAAAGATAGATTGGTTCTAACCAAAAACTACTCTATTTTTTAAAACTTGAACTTCCAATGAATTGCCTGTTGTAAATGCTTGTAAAAACAAATTTTCTTTGAATATCAAGGAAAAGACTTGTCCACTCCCTATTTCCATAGCTTGTTTAACGTCTTCAAACTTGACTTTGGGAAAAAGAAGATGCTTGATGTGAGTTGAATTGGTAACAGAACTATTGTTATTAATGACAACTTTGTTAGTTTAATGGCCAAAATAATATGATGATGCTGTCCTTTTATAAATTATCAACATCAACAATTTGAAGACAAACAAATAAGTTTATAGAGTAGAATAATATCTTTTCAATTTCATAAAACTCTATAATGTAACCCATTGATAGTAACGCCCTCAAAATAATAACATTAAAACCCATCAACTTAGACATGCATTGGATAAAAGATAAATATTCTTCTATTCATCAGAGTAGTTCCTTACAAAAGTATTACATGTTAACAACAAAAGGAAATGCCCACAGGGTTACAGCTTTCCAAGTTAACACTTGGTTACAAAAAAAAAAGAGTGCTAAAACTCAATACATATTAAGCCATTAGCTTGAATTTACATGTAATACACCAAAAGAAAGTAAACAAAACAGTCTGTCTGCCTCTAGCCTCCCAAGCTATGTCCTTGGAGGTGGCATGCTACCTGTACTTGAAAATGATGTTCCATAAAGGGTAGCCACAGCCCAGTAGAAATACACTAAACCAACCATGAACAATGACTAAGATTAGCAGTTGATAGATGCTCAACACAAATACATCCACTTATATCACCATTCGATTTCATGACATTAAGTCCATGTTAACATTTCATTTCCCATGTCTTTTCCAATTTTGAGTTTGAAAACAAGACTCAAACACCTAGCCAAATAACTTAATGAGATTTAGACTCATCTTTAAAAACACTTTCAAAATTCATGAGGGATACCATTTAATGCTGTATTCAATAACACGTAAAACATTTCCACACTTTGCGAAAGATACACATTTCGGTGCTGTATCAACCTAACATAGATCACTTCTATACTTTACAATTGATAATGATATACATTTTAGTGCTATATCAAATCAATTCAAACACTTCCATAATCAACACTTGATACACATTGTAGTGCTGTATCAATATCACACAAAATCCGGTTTAGAGGTCCATCCCCTATCTTCCCCTAAACCGCGGAGTACATCCCCCATCTCCTCTCACACAACCTGTATATAAACATAGTTCACATACAATCAATCAATACATAGAATTAATGTATTATTCCGCGTTGCTATATTCAAGCATACTCAATCGATTAGTTTTAGTTTGCCTAATCATCATGCAGTGTCTACAACAATCAAGACTATCCTCCACCGATAGCCAAAGCAGTTATTTCTATACTGAAAAATAAATGTTCCAAATGGATATATAAATCAACATCTCAACTAGGTGAGCGATGAAGCGAATCAAACTACACCTTTAATCCCATACACATCCAATTCCAACATTCTCAATTTAATTCTTCTTTTCTTCAAATTAATTATACCAATTAATTTATCAATGTAATTAGAGCATTTTTCATAATTAACATCACAACCCTAAGGTTCCATTTTCACCAATAATTCAATATTGATCTCATTTCTCTATGCCAAACATGCAATATAAGTTCATATAAACAAAATCTCAACTTTTGTAAAATTACACAAAGGCCAAACTTTCTCAAAATTACCCAACACCCTCAACTCATCAAAATACTAAAATTCAAAGACAAAACTCATGAGAAGGTGTAGGATATCCTACCTCGAAGTTAGAGCTCAAACGGAGAAGGAGAAGAAAGTGAAAATGCTCCGAACACCACGATTCTCGGATCAAAACGAAGCCTTAACGATCAACACACTTTTTACAAAGGCCGGAGGATAGTGAGACACTCTAACAAGATTAAACCCTAGAGAGAAGGGAGTTTCTAGAAGAGAGGAGCTTCTCAAAATAGCTTTTTAGAAAGTAAGAGAGAGAGAGAGAATGTAAAAAGTGATTTTAAAATGCCCAGCTGCCAACTGATATACAACATTCCGCTCGAGCGGAGAGCACAACGCTCGAGCGTCAAGAACAAAAAACTAGGTACGCTTGAGCGCAAGAAGGCCCGCTCGAGCACCAAGACACAAGAATAAAGTACATCCGCTCGAGCGGCGAAAACCAGTCCGCTCGAGCGTGGATTCCCCTTCCAGAACTTACACCAAAAAGTACTACCCGCTCGAGCGTAAAGAACACCGCTCGAGCGTAAAAATCACACCTGCAGAAGTTTTGTAGGGACACGAAATGCTGGGAATGTGGACTCTCCGCTCAAGCGCAATAAGGCCCGCTCGAGCGGAACGACCAAAACCCTGCAACAAGATTTCAGACCAAGGTTCAACCACCTGTTCGAAACATGCCCAACACATCCTAAAACACAAACAAATGGAATTAAAGGACGACAACAAGATAGATACAACTACCAACTCCACGGAACCGAGTCTGGAATACAACAGAACAGTAAAGGACAACCGGTCGCTATATTGTAGGTTTGGAATTCACAAACTACTCTAAAAGCTTACTTGTCACAAAGGGTGTAGCTTAAAGAATATATATTGTCAACATGCCCCCTCATGTGTGCCAAACTCCAAATAAGAACCAAATTCTCAAGTTTTAAGCAATCGGAAAGGATTTGAAGTTTTATTTTATATTGTCAACAGGCTGCCTCTGGTATGGCCAAATTTATTTTATTGAGTTGGCAAACTCATGCATACCTTAAATTTTATTAGGTGAACTTGAGACTTGAATACAAGACCTTCTTATTTTGATGCCATGTTAACCAACAATGGCTCTTAAAAGATTTTAGAGGAGTTGAGCAAATGGTTTTTAACATGGCATTAAAGCAAACAAGTCTTGAGCTTGTATTACACAGTTACCTTATGATGTCATACATAATTGTCATTGGCTCGCTCATGGATGGGATTTTGGCCACACGAGGAAGTGCATTGATGATGTAAATACAATTACGCTTTCTAATAGCTTCAATTTTTAGATGTTGGTTGTTAAGTTTATAGGATATAATATTTCATGTATTGTCAAATAGCTTGCATAAGTATATTGTACTCAATGTTTAAATTCTTCTTAAAATTTTGAACTGTTAACTATATTTATGAATATTCTTTTGCAGGAAATTTCAAAAATTAAGATACGAATTATGCCGCGTGCGTGATGAAAGAAAGGAAGTTCTGGAAGAATACGTTATTCTAGTTAATAGTCATGTGGCTCCGTGAGTAACTTGTCCTGCGTAAATTCTTTTATTTTTGTGTACTGACTAAGGCTTACATTGCTTTCACAACCTAAATCAGTCTTTGACCATCAACAGATATTCTTGCATCATTTACATTCATAGATGGTGCCATTTCTTATAGGCTTAATATGACATATAATAAATATATAAAATTATATGTTTTGCAATTAGGCGGTGTGCTTTTCACCCAAGCTTGTTATAGCGACCCCGGTCTTTTCCATTTGATTATTGTATCCGGACTTAGTTCCATAGATTCTGTCAGTGTATAATTGTTGTTGTTGTCCTTATTTTCTCATTGGAATTATAGGATGTGTTGGGCAGTTTGTTTCAGGTTGGTTGGGTTTAGAAACCAAGTGTTGCTATCCGGGTTTTTGGTTCTTCGCTTCGAGCGAGGAATTGGTCGCTCGAGCGAGAGGTGGGCGTCCAGTATGGACCTGTAGCTTTGCATTCTTGGCTCGAGCGAGCTTTTCTTCGCTCGAGCGAGTTAGTTCGTTCTTCGCTCGAGCGATAGTTCCTTCGCTCGAGCGTGAGTCCGGTTACAGACCTGAGGGTTTGAATTCTTCGCTCGATCGAGTTTTCTTTCGCTCGAGCGAGCTTTTGGGTTGTTGGCTCGAGCAAGGCTTCCTTGGCTCGAGCGTTGCTTTTCTGTGTCTGGTCGCTCGAGCGACAATGTCTTCACTCGAGCGAGCCTGTCCAGTTTATATACACAGCAGCGGGTTTTGATCAGTCTTTTTTCATCTTATTTTGATTCAAACCTAGGTCCGACTTCTCTCTCTCCTACTCACCTTCTTTCCTTAGATTTGATCCACTTAGGGTGTGTTTCTACCCTAGATCCTTCATTAAAAAGAGTAGAGGGAGTCGAGGCTTCATTTAATCTGAACATTGGCAATTTTGAGCACTTTGGTATTTGGGCACTCATCTTTGTCTTCACCATTTGTGTTGTTTTCTCCGAGGTAGGGATTTCCTACTCCATTTTATAGGTTTTGTTCTAAGTTTTGGTATTTTGATATGTTGGGGATACTTTTGGTAAATTTTGGAAAAAAACCCTAGTTGTATTATTGAATTAATTTGTATAAGTAATTCATGGAATTGGGAAAAGATGTTGTAAATTCATAGGAATTGGGAAAAGATGGTTAAATTCATGGAATTAGGGAAGTCATTGATTAAATGGGTAATTGAATAATTAAATCATTTTGTATATTGAATTGTTGACATAGTTATTTTCAGTTTAGAAATAACTGTTTTGGGCTATCGGTGGAGGATAGTCGTGATTGTTGTAGACATTGTATGTGGATTAGGAATAACTGAAACTAATCACATTGGTTAAGTCATTAATTTTGACTACTGCATTGATACAGAAAATACGTGTATGATTGAGCATTGCATTTGCATACATTGTTTTGTGTGTGGGAGGAGATAGGGATGTACTCCACGGTTTAGGGGAAGATAGGGATGGACTCTAAACGCGGATTTTGTTTGGGAGGAGATAGGGGATGGACTCCATTAGCATCACTTTTATGTGTGCTTATTTATATAGAAGTGTTTTATTGATACAGCACTAAAATGTGTATCAATCTGGAAGTATGAAGTGTTTTGATTTGAGCTTGAGTCTCATTTGTTTGTTGATTTGTGAAGGATGTGAATATGATATATGTAATTCACTGTTGTAAGTTTGGCAGGTTCTGAGCCATGTTGATAAAATTGGAAAGTAAACATATCTTAGACAATAGTGTCAGGAGACTGTAAAATGAAGTAATTGAATATCTTGTTAACCATCTGTTGAATGCTATTGCTTTATTCATTGCTTATATGTGGTTTAGTATATTTCTACTGGGCTGTGGCTCACCCTTTATGGAACATCATTTTCAGGTTCAGGTGATAAACTACCTCCAAGGACTTAGCTTGGGAGGGTTGGCTTCTGGATTGAAGGAGACTACCTTTAGTTAATTGTCTTTATTTATTAGTACATGTAAACATTCAAGCCTAGGGCTTTTCTTGTATTGAGTTAGAACTCATAGTTTTGTATCCAAGTGTTGCTTGGAAAGATGTAAGCCTGTAGGGCATTTTATTCGATGTTACATGTAATGCTTTATTTAGTAATACTCTGATGAATGAATTAATAAATTGTCTTCTTTAAATAATGCATGTCAATGGTATATAATGGGTTAATTTTGAGGCGTTACACTTGTGCCTCAAGTCGTGAGATATAGAGGTGTAAATTGTTCAATTTCTTTGCTGCAAATTACTCTCTAGTTTATCAAAGAAATTGTTCAATTTCTTACAATGAATGGTCGTTTGAGTTTGTTGATCTTCCTTTATTCTGCAGTTTGCATTGGGCTGAACTCTGTATGCATTTTTTTTTCACAAAACAGTTTGCAAATTCAAACAATCTAGTATGTAATTGTTTGGTTTGCTATTTCTTTGTCTTCTATGGAGATGTCATTACTTGATTTCTATGCTTCTATATTAGATTGATGCTTGTTATTGCCCCAATTCTATTTAATATTTGGCTTAGCCTATGTATTGTCTTTGTTTTGTTGTTTTGCTACAATTTTATCTTTTGCTCACCATGTGTTTGTAATATGCCCAAACCAATAATAACATACTTTCATTGATCCCTTACTGTTGTTGATTAGGAAAAACAACTTATTTTTATTAGTTTGTTTTCCTTGCCTGCAATATTCGTACCACTCTTAATCAACAATATGATTTCATTGGATTTTCCCTTTTGTCAAAATAAACCTTTATTAATTACTTAATCTAATCAATACAATGACCACGTTTAGTGTTTCTTGTAGAGATGGGCCTGCTTTAAATGCCTAGGCCAAGTCTAACAAAATTGTGCACGTACTCACTACTTTTGGCATGTAGTTTGACTATTTGCATTAGCGCTTCTTGTTACTTGATCTTGTGATATACAAGCACAATTCAGCTCCTATGTTGGTGATATCGCACAATATAAAGCTAGTGATGCTCTATTCTTTTTTATTTTTCACAATTTCGCACAATCAATGACGTTATCGCATTTCTTAAACTGGTGAACTTTGAGTTTATAACTCAACCCTTTGTTGTAAAATTATATTCTCAAGTGTGCTATCTTGTGTAGAACTTAGAGCTAGGGTGAATTGAAACGGAATAGAGACTATAGACTTTCGTCATCCTGAAAGAAGGAAAGATAGTGGATAAGGTTATGGGAGCGAACAAGACGAGTTGCTACCATTGCCAAGCGCGTCAATGCTGCCTGATTAATACTATTATGTTTCGATTTTTACTTTTCAATTTGTCTGTGGACCTTTGTCAGTATGACACATATTGATTTGGCTTTGCTTCATAATGGAAACATACTACTATTCATGTCTGGGAAACTTAGACAGAGCTTTATAATTAACAGATTCTTTGCTACATTCTAGCTGTGCATCATCATTTATTTTCTTGAGATTTGTTTCATGTTGCTTAAAATCTGTCTTTTTGTTGTTTTTTTGGTCTATAGCGGCATTTTCTTTTTTTTCCTTTTTTATTTTTTTTTAATAAAAAAGAAGATTTTCATCAACTCATTATTAAAAAAAAAAAAATAGAAAATATATTATTGGTATCATGTTAAATGAAAAAATAAATTTTCCTTTTTTGTTGGTATCATTGTTGATATTATTATCATTTGGTTTCAGAAATTGGTTTTCATTTTCCTTCATCACACTTCATAAGTTCAATTTTCGATTTTTTTCTCTCTTCTTTTAACATTTGAATTCCTACTAGACCCCTTCCAATTAAAAATAAAACTAGAAATGAAGAAATAGAAAAGTAGACTGTCCTGCTGGATATTGATAGTAACAAAGTTACCAACTTAGTTGATCAGTTCATGGCAAAATGAAAAGGGAACAATGAAAACAGAGAGAGGAACCATGCTTAAATGGATCGGTCAAGACCCTTGACAGATTCAATGGGTAATGGGTTATAAAATAGGGAAACAAATGAGAAATCAAAGTGCCAATCAGATGACACCGCCAGAACTGGACTACTATTGATTTTGTTCAATGGATTCCAGTGGACAACCAGAAGAAATTTCGTTAATTGCAATATAATCTTCATAAAAATAATTTGCAAAACCAGTTCCGAATACCTACTATTTAACTTCTTAAACAAAAACATTGGCTTTTGCATCAGTTGGTTCTAGGTTACATACAATTGAGCAGTGGATGATTTTAACGGTCCTCAAAAAATCAATGTAATTGCATAGAATAAATGAATGGTGATTAAGGACCAATACCATGTACCAGCAAAATAATTGCCCCCACTTATATCTACACTAGCAGGGCCAAATCCCACTGTTGCTGATGACCCTGTAAAGCTTCCATTGTTTACTGCAAAGCTACATTGCCAATCGGCACAAATTATATAAATATTTAAAACAATATGTTCAAAGGAAAGCAAAAAACATTGAAAAATTATCTGAATTCTTATATGGATATTGAATAGTCTGCATGATATAAAATGAATTAAACGTAAATTAAACTAACGTATTTTTTTTCTAGAAGAACACATCGTGTCGCAATAGAGTGTGACCACTACAAAAATTTTGTGGTCCAGTGTAACAAGCCCGCAGGGGACCTCGCTACAGCTCGGACTCGACTTTTTGTCACGGTTCTTAATCTTGAACCAAAGAGTCCAAATCCGGCAAATCGTTTTTGAGAAAACTGATTTTTGAAAGAAGTGCCAAACATGAACTGCTTTGCCAGAATACAGAGTCGCCACCTAAATATTTTATTTTGGGAAATTTAGGAAACCCTGACTCGGTGCCAAAAGGCCACGTGTCCGTCATCACCAAAGTTGCCTCGGCTCGGGAACTTGGGTACGATTGGGGAAGGTCACTTCGTGAGCACCCCCACTCGCCCGGTCACAGACCGGCCTCTACTAACCATGATATCAATTTTTGAAAACATTGTGAGTTCTTATTCCGGTTCATTAGCCTAGGTTACTATGTGATGCGTACAGCAAATAAGTATAGACTGGATCGTCGGAATTGGAACAAAACATTTCATGAATTATTCCAATTCAGATAACCCAACCTTTATCCACAGGCATTCAGACAGATATATCATATAAGCAATTAGCCTCATGGTAAGCATGCTATTCATGGTAGCATTCACACGCATGCAAGGATGCTAAAGCATAAAGCTTACCGAGTACTCCAAGCCAAAAAAAAAAGACACTTGTTAGAAATCATGCATGAATCCTAAGTATACAGAAATGCCTAATGCAACACATACAAAATGCAACTATAGCGGGCTCGGCTATTCTAAGATGACATATGAAATGTTACAACTATCATGTATTCAACTTTGAAATTGAAAGTACAAATGCAGTTAGTATGGTGCGCCGAGCCCGGTGCATGCAATGCAGATGAATGATGCAAACATGCTGTCATACTGTATGCTAATTTAAACATGCCCTAATCTAACCATCAAAAGCGGATAAATAAAAGGGAGAAAGACGTGGGGTTGGAAGACATACAACACACACACGCACACTTATTACAGTTGTGCCCTCACTCAGAGGGTCCAAATAAATATTACAGTCCCGAATAAAAGAATATTACAGTCCGAAATATACAAATTCCTAATTAATTAATGAATTAACTAAGAAAGCAAGTAAAACTGGCGTGCAAGCCAAGGACTGTCTTGCTCCTGATGGATGATGCATGTCCGGGTTGTCTTGCGCGGAAATTCACCGGAATGCCCCAATTAGCCTCTGTTTACACCTGTTCTTAAAATGCGTGCTAAGTTCCAGAAAGTTGCTGATTCCTCGTTTTGCTGCAACAGAGAGCAGAAAAGGGGCATAGCAATGTATTTGCACAGATATATGCATGTCTCGATCCTCGTGCCACCAATCACGCATACCGAGGCATGATGGCCGAGGAGTCGAAATGCACAACTCAATATAGGATGAATGCACATGAAACTACAACTAAAACCTAACTCCATCATGGATAATCCGGAGTATCGGTGAGGCGACTGGGGGAATTGAGACACATTCCGTCACTCGGAGTACGAAATATACCTCGTTTCCCGTGCCCGGACTAACTCCTATTCCGGACATGATGCAATACACATGATATGCATGAAATGCAACTAAGATACAATCCTAACATACAGAATGCTGTAGAATAACTAGGATGAATGCACATGAAACTACAGCTAAAACCTAGCTCCATCATGGATAATCCGGAGTGTCGGTGACTGGGGGAATTGAGACACATTCCGTCACTCGGAGTACGAAATGTACCTCGTTTCCCGTGCCCGGACTAACTCCTATTCCGGACACGATGCAATATGCATGATATGCGTGAAATGCAACTAAGATACAATCCTAACATACACAATGCTATGGAAATGACATGCCTCGAAATACGTGCACACGGGCGCGCAAACTGAGAAAATGACAGAATGCGATTTAAGATACAACCTAGTATGCACTATGCTATGAACATGAGATGCCTCGAAGTGCGTGCACACGGGCGCGCAAGCCGAGGAAAATAACAGAATGCAATCTAAGATACAACCTAGTATGCACTATGCTATGAAAAAGAGATGCCTCGAAGTGCGTGCACACGGGCGCGCAGGCCGAGGAAAATGACAGAATGCAATCTAAGATACAACATAGTATGCACTATGCTATGAAAATGAGATGCCTCGAAGTGCGTGCACACGGGCACGCAAACCGAGACGACGGTATATGCAATGCAAGTGACTAAAATGGCATGCAAAAGGTAACATGGACTTATACTAACATGAGAGAGCCTCAGCCACACTCACCTAAGAAGTCGGTTGATGAAAATGAAGTGCCTCGAAATGCGTGCACACGGGCACGCAAATCGAGGTGATGACATACGCAATGCAAATGACATGAAAACATGATATGGGCTTATACCAACATGAGTGAGCCTCAGCCACACTCACATAGGATGCCGGCGGATAAAAATGAGGTGCCTCGAAATGCGTGCACACGGGCACGCAAACCGAGGCGATAGCGGAATCCAATGAAAACGAGACGCCTTGAAATGCGTGCGCACGGGCACGCAAACCGAGGCGGTGGCGGAATGCAATGAAATGACATGAAAACATGATATGGGCTTATACCAACATAAATGAGCCTCAGCCACACTCACATAGGATGGCGGTGGATAAAAAAAATGAGGTGCCTCGATATGCGTGCACACGGGCACGCAAACTGAGGCAATGACAAAATGCGATGTAATGACATGAAAACATGATATGGGCTTATACCAACATGAGTGAGCATCAGCCACACTCACATAGGATGCCGGCGGATAAAAACGGGATGCCTCAAAATGCGTGCACACGGGCACGCAAACTGAGGCAATGGCAAAATGCGATGCAATGACATGGAAACATGATATGGGCTTATACCAACATGAGTGAGCCTCAGCCACACTCACCTAGGATGCCGGCGGATAAAAAAATGAGGTGCCTCGAAATGCGTGCACACGGGCACGCAAACCGAGGCAGTGGCAAAATGCGATGTAATG
>NW_021027858.1:0-10026 GCF_004153795.1 Camellia sinensis | reverse complement strand
GGTAGCGGGACAGAGGAAAAGACACCTTTGAGTCGGCTTGATATCATGGAGTGACGAGTCCTTGGGGACAAACAGCTCTTTGAGTGCTGCCATCCAGCCGAGATAATAGCCTTTGTTGTAGGCCAGATTAACTTACTATTTGTACTACTCCTGAACATCGACCCTGCCATCCCATGTAAGTCTTCTTGTCGGCAGGTCTTTATCTCAGTTTCCTTTGTCGTGAGGGCCTCTATAAGTTTGCCTCGGTTTCAACTACTTTGACTTCGGCGGCTTAGCTATTAGCCTCGCGACTTCAATTGTGGCCTTGGCCTTGCGCCTTGTTCTGAACTGCCTTGGTGGCGCTAGCCTGTCCATTAGATTCTTGATCCTGGCTTCAACCTTGTTAAGTAAAGAAAGAAAACCTATAGCCTCTTTGGGTCTTCTTGACGAGGTCCTCTCATCATCTCGATTTTGACCGCATGAGAGGAACATGTTGGATGGGCCTGTAAAGAGAAAAGAAAAATTAGCAAAATTCAACTAAGTATATAAATGATTGAGTGAATGCTTAATGAAGAAATGTTAAGAGTTTTAGAGACTTACCAAGACCGTGTCCGTGCATTATCATGGCAAAGCTTCTCATAATGATTGAACTCGACCAGGTTGTTCATGTAGGCCAGAAGAGAACCGTCGTGGATAAAGCGGTGTTGACCTCAAGCTCTCAATGGTTGTTGTTGCCAACCTTCAAAGGTCGGTCTCCAATAACGAATTTTGGAGCCCATGTTTCCTTGTGATGGAAACTGCTTCCACCCTCTGGTCCTTCGGACCTCGTCTTCTTGGGCGGTGGCACATCAGTTGATTTAGCCTCTGGCCGGCCTCTTCTCAGTGTTGACTAGTTTTGATATTGGCATTGTGTCCTCGATGTTCCTTCTTTAGAGTCAGAGGGATAGTGGTAACTTTGGTCTTTGCCTTAGTCCTTTTTATCCTCTTTGGCTTGGGCTGGAGAGAGGGCGTAGATTTGACCACAACGATCTCGAGTAAACTAGGAGAAAGGTCCTTGGTCATTGCTTGGCTTGTGAACCATCTCTTTTGGAGGTGGCGACGACGGTTACTTAGGTGCCGAGTTTAAATGCTGGAAGGGCTATTGAAGGATTAGTGGGATCATTTATGCCGATGCCTCAGAATCTTGGCGCATTTTGCCGGCAGAAGCGTTGGGAGGTCGCGCTGGCATTATGACGGAGGAATAAGTTGGGCTAGAATCAAGGTGGAAGGCTGCTCTACAAGATCAGATGTGGATGCTTGGTCTGGCCTTAAGAAGACACAACTAGTGGAGTTGAAGAAGATGGCGGTGTTATACTCCCTTGGGACGGTAGGGAGAGAAGAGCAATACGTCGGCACATAGTTTTCAAAGGATTGGGGGCCTTGCATTTTTCGATGGGGCAGGTCCAGAAGCCATTTGAGATCTCAGCTGGGGAGTTAGAACTGTTGGAAAGATTTTTCAGCTGAGGAGAGCTGGAAAAATCAAAGAACACATTAGAACCAGAAAGACATATATGCATGGATGATTAAAGGGAAATGAGACTTTGAGGCGATTTAGTTCTTACCCATGTTACGTAAAGACTTCTCGACGCAAGGGGTAGAGATGGAAAATCATCATCTTGCGCGAACTCCCAATTGCCCGAGACAATTAGATAGTCATCACCAACGCTTGTGTTGAAGTCAAGAAGGCCGGCTATGAGTTTGTAAGCTATGAAACGGGGTTTGAGGTAATAGGTGTAGCCACTGGTGGATCTAAGGCCACACATTGTGTAAAAGATTTAGACGTCGCCAAGGGTGAGCCTAGCATTTTCTCAGCGGAGGTTAACTTTGTAGAAGTGTAAAAAATTCTTGGAAAAGGATATCAAGGGGGAATCTTATTCCACCCTCGATAATGGACACTACTGGAAAAGGCATATAGGGTTTCCCAGGCATTAATGGAATCCTCTCTTTACCAGCCAGCCTAAGGTGGATGCGGCCAGAATTTTAAACTCTTGGCGGAAATATTCTAATTTACTGGGTGAATCTACAACCTCTACTTAAACATTCCCATGAACCTCGTCTTAATGGATTATGGTAATGGTTTTTTCTCAGGGAAAGTTCTTAATATCTCGGCAAAACCCTAATGAGCACTAGGGCGGGAATGCTGGAGACCTAATGAGGGTTTTGTTTAATTCTCCTAAGTGTATTTGATTTCTAAGGCAAATCCCAAAACCTAAATCTATAAAGATGGACAAGAATCAAAAAGGCCAGAAATCTAGGAAATAAAAAAAAATAAAAATAAAAAATAAAAAAAAACAGAGAACATGATTCAAAATATTAAACAGTGTACAGAAATGCAAAGGACACAGATGTGGACAGTGTAGTGGTGTGTATTCAAGAACATATTCAAAGTGAAACCATGAGTGAAGAAACAAAGAAATATGCTCAATAGCATTCAGGAAAAACTCTACTCAGTGCCAGTGCACAAAAAATCACGGAAAGCATGGTAGAAAATTCGAATGAAAATAGAGCACAAAATCAAAAAACGTAAAGAACAGCGAACAAATAAAATGTACACGAGGACAGATTCAATGTAGAGTGAAAACAAGGTGTGACAGATGAATAGTCCACAAAGGAAGAGGTACTAAAAGAAAAACTGAAGCAAAAGTAGATTTGAAGACTTACAGAGTAGTGTCGGGAGAAGTAACGTCGGAGTCGTGTATGCCGAAAGTGGACAAACACTCTTAATTAGAGCAAAATGGTCATAACCTTACCTTAGGAGGCGAACAGAGCAGTTGCAGAGCTTCGAGAAAGAAAATAGCAAAATGAAAAGAGAATTCATAGAGAGAGAGAATCTGGAAAAACCGTATATGTAAAAAGTGAAGAGACGGGGAAAGAAGGAAGAAGTTTTTGTCAAAAATGAAAAGGCAACAAAACATGATGAAATTGCCTTTGGACGATATAGCGACTCTGGTTTAAATCCAACCCATTCTATTGTTTGGACCGGGTTTCATTTGCCTTTTATAGTTGCTATTGTCTTGTTTCCCGTTATTTCTCTTTGAGTTTGGCTATGGAGGATGTTGTTGGTTGCATTTAGAACAGGTTGGTAGCTTGTTTTTCAAACTTGTTGCTGCCTAGAATTTTTCTTCTTTTACCGAGTGACACTTCTTGCGCTCGAACAGTCCTTGTGAACTTTCAGTACTTTTGCAGGTCTACAAATATTTGGAGTTAGCATTTTGCGCTTTAGCAGTATTTCTGCACACGAGCAGTGTTTTCTCAAGCGAGCCTTCTTATGCTTGAGCGATGGTTCCCTGTTTATAAAACTTCTAGGAGTTGGTATTCTTCACTGGAGCGGAAGCTCTTGCGCTCGAACAGTGCAACTTATTGTGTCTGTGGTCACTCAAGTGACACTTCTTGCGCGTCGAGCGGTCTACGCGTTTATCAATTTGTAAAGTCAGCTTTCTGAGTCACATTTTCATCTCTCTCTTTCTCTCTCTCTCTTCTCTAAACATTTCAAAACCCTATTTTCTCTCACTCTTTCTCTAAAACTTATCTATTTTCACTCAAAATACACCTAGATCCGTCAAGTTTTTCACACATGTCCCTTTGTTAAAAAGGTAGAGCTTGATGAGGGTTTTCGTTCTAATCGGAGCAAAATTTATTTTCAACATCTTTAAGTTTCCTTCACTCTCTCTTTCTCTCATCTTCTAAGCTAGAGGTAGGGATTTTTCGGCACTTTCTATGAGATTTAACTTAGTTATTTTCTATTTGTAAACAATATTTGTGATTTTGGGGGATTTCGAAAAAAATCTAGGGTTTTGGGGTTAAAGATCAAAAATGGGGTTTTCAAGTAGATTTCTTGGAAATGATTGTGGTGTTGAAAATAAAGTTGATTGTGATGAATGAAGTGGTTGATTTTGATACTTGGGATTGATTTTGGAAGAAAAATTTTTTTTGCCCTAAATGTCTCAAATGTTGATTTTATATAAATAATAAATTGAGGTTGGAAGTGTGGAATTGGGTTGATATTGATGAGGATGGTAGAGTTGGATATGTATTATCCCTCACATCTTGAAACTTGGAAAGCCTATTCTTATGTTTATCTGTTTAGAGATATCTATTTTGCGCTATTGGTGGAGGATAGCTATGATTGTTCTAGAAATTGCATGAAAATTAGGAAAATTGAAAATATTGTCTCATACATTTGCATCAAGTATTATTTCATATTTAAACATTGTAGATGTTTATCGTTTTGAGAAAATGGGCGAATCTGGGAGGTATATGTTGTGTCATTGAAATAAGTTGGCCTGAGTGTCCATAGTGAAAGTCCTAAAAATCGCACATATACACGGGTGCTAATCCTGCAGATGAAATTTCCCTAAAATGACAATAGTAGTGCATGTATAGCCTACGTTTACATGGGTGCCGGCTTACGGTTTCTCACGAACGAAATTTTCGTGAAAGTTTGATTTGTTTTAAGATTCCAAGAGTGTGATTCACTGCCCTGTTTTCTATTGTAAAGGAAATGATTTATAAATTATGATATTAACCTGGCGTTGCATGGTTTTGGAAGGAGATATAAAAAAATTTAGCACGAGCATTGCATGTGCATTCACCATATATCTTTGTTAAGATTCATATACTGTGTTGGCTTATTTCTATTGGCTCACCCTATATGGGAAAAACATTTTTAGGTGCTGATAACATGCCTCTGCCAAGGCAATAATTTTGGGAGGACTTGGAGCAAGAGCTTCATCTTGTGTATTTATTATGCTTATTTTTGCACAAGCCAAGGGCTTTAATTGTATTGAATTCAAATCCATTTTTGTTGGAACCAAGTATTGACTTGGAAAACTGTAAGCCCTTGCGTCATTTCTTATTTGTTTGACTTACATCCTATTTCTTTATTATGTAACATATGCTATAGGTTCAGGGTTAGACTTGTGAATGTATACATGCATATGTTACTCTTCTGTAAAAGTGATTGGGACTAATAGAGAATAATTACCTTATCAAGTGTTGTATGTAATCAATATTGTGGATAGCTTAGTAATTATTCTGGGGCGTTACAACTTGGTATCAAAGCGTACTGGGTTTAAATGCTTTGGGTATGTGGGAAGTGGTTCTTACCACAATGGGTTTATCTCGTTTGATATGGATATTTGTGTGTACGGTATGCTTATATGATAGCATGCTTATGTGATTATATGGGTATGAGATTTAATTTCTAATATATTAATTGGGTCTAAGAGTTTCTAGAAGACCTGTTAGAAGAGCACTTGATCACTGCTAGTTCTAACTAGAACTCTGGTAGTGTCGCAGAACAATCATTATCTAGAAAAGAAATTCGTATGTGTTTATGTGATTATGTGCTATTGTTGAGTAAATTACTATAGGCACCCCATTTTTGACCGTCCTCAAGACTTGGACGTCATCGTTTGAACACTCGATGATCATTCGTGTTCGTGTTCGTCTTGAGTTCTCAGAGGCTTCGTTCGCGCGCCTTGCCTCAAGACCTCTTGACTTGTTTGTTTTGTGCTTGGTTGTATACCAAACACTTGTGTTTTTGCTTCTGAGGGTAGGGAATGGCTTGTTGGCCATCCCCACACCTCATCGGCCTTGGCTTGAGGCCACCGGCCCTCTTTTCTTGCTACCGGCCAAATATTTTGGTCGGTCGGCAGTGTTTTTGGTCGGCCGGCCATTTTTGTTGGTCAATCGGTCATATTTTCCAGCCGACCCCTTTCCATCTGCTTTTCACAGATATTTTATGCCAGTTGTGACAGCTGGCATCCACTTTACACCCCCTCCATACACGTGCATGGAGGGATTTGCCTCTTGTTTAGCTTCTCTTAGAAGCTTGAGGATTTGAACCTCTATAAAGAGGAAGCCCCTCCTCCCTCCTCCAGGTTCATAGAATTAGGGTTAGGAAGTTTATATCTATCTATCTCTATAATTCCTTCTCTTTGCCTTTGCGTGTGTGTTTTGTGCCCTAAAGTGACTTTTGTTCACACTATTGCACACAAACACCTAGTGTTACACCATCCTTGGTTGCTAAGGCTCTAAGGAGGTGTTGTTAGGGTTCTTGGGCTAGTTTTGATCCAAGGAGGGTGCTGGAGTGGTGTTTTTGAAGAGGTTCTTCAAGGGTGAGAAACTACCCTCTTTATTTCCCATTTTTGCACAAGCTTTTAACCTATCTTGCGTATTGTTTTAAGCTTCAACTATAACTGATAAAAGTTCTGATTTTGTGTGGTTTAGAACTTTGTTTAAGGTCACTTTGAGGTTTGGGGTTGTTTTCCCCCTCCAAGGCCTTGTTAGGCCTTGTTTTAGGCCATCCATTTTGGCCATTGTTTTGTTCTTTGCATGACCTCTCTACCACTGAAATCCAAAGGATTTTTAGTGGTGGAGAGGTGGTTTTGAGGTCCCAAATAGGAGAGGGTTATCCCCTCTCCATGTTGTCTTTGATGCTTGCATAAATGGCTTGTGTTATAGCATGTTTGCCTAGCTTGTTTTAGCTCCATTTCAGTATATATTAGGCTTTGTTTTGCCATGATATAGCACTATTTTGAGTTGGTTTAGACATGCCATGTATGCCTCATACACTTGTCTTGTAATCCCATGTTTTAGCCTAACATGCATCATGTTGTAACATGTCTTTCTAGCATGATTTTGGCTCAACTTTGTGAAGCTTCTAGCCTTGTTTTAACATGCTTGAGCTTTGATTTTGGTTGTTTTGGTTGTCCATGACTTGCTTTGTATAGCTACCATTGCAATCTAGCTTGAAGGCTTTGAATTTTGAACCCCCTAGCATGCATTACTTGGCTTATTTCAGTGATTTGGAGTCACTTACCATGTCATTTCAGTCCATATGGCATGCTTGTTTACTTACATTTGATGCTCCTTTAATGCTTTAAAGAGTTGTCCATGTTTGGACCATTGTGTATGCCATCATGTGTAGGCCATTTAGATGCCATCCAAGTGGGTTTTTGGTCTTGATTAGACCTACCTTGGGACTGTTTTAGGTCCCCCATGGCCCTTTGGGGTTTGCTTCATATAGTCTTGGTTCAAGTCCCGTGGCTAGTTTTCAAATTTTGGTTGCATGCTTTGCTTGATTTGTTTAGTTGGTTTGGCACCATTTCTAATATGATTTCAGAGCTTACAATGTATGCCATTTGTCCATGTTCATCCTCTTTTAAGTGTTCTTAAAAGTCCCCTTTTATGCTTAAAGTGATGGGCCATTAGCATGCATGTTTGTATGTGATTCTGTCCCTTATCCCTTAGCATTTTGGCCACTGTTTTAGACCTATTAGAGAGCTGTCCTTCTTGGTGTAAGTCTATCCTTTGCATGTTGTTGCATGCTCGCCTTGTATGTTGTTGCATACTTTGCTCATCGTATGTCGTTGCATGCTTAAGTTGCATTTTGCATTCTTGTTAGCTTCCATCTTGTCATGTATTTGATATGTTGATTATATGCTTGCATGTTTGCATGCTTGTTCACATGCTTGAGTTGTTTGCATGCTTGTTTGTATGCTTAGGTTGCATAGCATTGTGTGTGCATTGCCTTGCCTCTTGATCACACATGATAGAGTTTAAGGTCCCTTATGTGTTTTGTGCATTTCATTTGATATTGAATTGCACGCTTGACTTTTTTGGACCATCATGCATTGAAATGCGTGATTGATGGCCCGAGGGTCGAGAACCATGCTCCTTTAAGTCTCAAACATGCTGAGGAGGGTGGTAGTGCATAAATTGCATTGAAAATGTATCGCCATGTTCTGTCTGTCCTCTATTGTAGCAAACCAGTGTTCTGCAGGAGGAAATGGCCGGTCGGCAACTTTCAGTGCCGGCCGACTACCAAAATAGTGCCGGTGATCCCATTTTTGGTCGATGACCATAACTCCATGGCCGGTGTTGTTTTCTCTTGGTCGGTGACATCCCACTGTGCTCAGGGAGTGATTCTAAAGCTTCCTTGGGACTTGTGAAGTTTTCAGAAGTACAGATCAGTGTAAACAGAGGCAGCATGAGCATGGCGACGGATTTCCAAGCGAAGCCGAGCACTCATGCATCTGTCCCTCTTCCCGAGGCTGCTTTACTGCTTTCTTAGCTTAATTAATCTGTTTAATTAGTTAAGCGTTGTGTAATATTTAGTTAGCTTGTTAGTTAATTAATTTGTATTATTCTTTCGGTCCCTCCCTCGAGAGGGCACAATTGTATAATAAGCGTGCGTGCGTGTGTGTGATGCATGTCTTCCAACCTCCATTTCTTTCTCTCTTTTACTTAACTGCTTACAATGGTTAGTTCTAGGGCACGTTTGAATTAGCATCCTTATGCTATGCATGTTTGCATCATTCATCAGTATTGCATGCACTGGACTCGGCTCATCATACTAACTATATAGTATTTCAATTCCAAGTTGAATACATGTGTTGAATTGTCACATCTCATATGCCATTTTAGATTAGCCGAGCCTATTCTAGTTGCATTTTGCCTGCGATGCATTAGCCATCTTAACATGGATTTGGATCATACATTTGATTACTAACATATCCCTTATTCTGGCTCGGAGTACACTGTGAGTATTTATGCTTTAGCATCTTGCATGTATGTGAGTGTTAACACGACAGCATACTTACCATGAGGCTATTTGCTTATGTAATATAACTACCTGAATGCCTATGGATAAAGGTTGGGTTGCTTGAATTGGAATAATTCATTGAAATCCGTGTTTTAGCCTACTTGCGAGTAGCAAACTTCAAACCATTTCCAAACAAACGGATATGTGATGCTTTGTTCCAAATTAGGCGATCTAGTCTATACTTGTGTGTTGTGCGTATCACATAGTAATTTTAGGCTAATAACCAGAATAAGAATGCATAATATTTTCAAAACTCGATATCATGCTTAGTACAAACTGATTTTTGGATCGGGCGAGCAGGGGTGCTTATAGCTGACCTTCCCCAATCGTACGCAAGTTCTCGAGCCGAGGCAACTTTGGTGATGACGGACACGTGGCCTTAGGCACGAGTCAGGTTTTCCTAAATTTCCCCAAAATAAAATATTTAGGTGGCAACTCTGTATCTGGCAAAGCAGTTCATGTTTGGCACTTCTTTCTTAAAAATCTATTTTCCAAAATGATATGCCAGATTTGGACTCTTTGGTGATTTATCAATCTCACATCGCACATTGTGAGATTAGATTCAGAACCGTGACATATGAAGTCCGAACTGTGGGAAAGCATAAAGCCCTCGAGGGCGCGTCCACAATTACTGTTGTCCATTGCCCTAGGACTTGAGTGAGTTAGCATCAGCACACTTGTAAATGTGCTAATCTCTTGTGGTGTTACCTCATTAGAATGTTAGGATGTGGGTGTGGAATAGACGTGGCAAGGCCTTAGACGGCAGAGGGTGCCTGTTACCCACGATTAAGAATTCTGACCCAAGAAGAAGGGTTGGTTAGGCCAATGTGGTCTGAACCAGTGGGTCAGTAGGCCATAGGCTTCTTTGGCCTCGTAAATGGTGAGCTTTGCAGGAATCCGTGGACATTCTTAAGGTTGAAAAATCAACGTCCAAGGCCAAGTTTACTGAAGTAAGGGCCATTCATTCTTGAAGAGAGAGTTTCTCTGGTTAATCTGATGAGTTTTTGGGCTGATCTAAAGCGAATGAGTTGGTTAGAGCAGATGGTGAAAACAATTTGAGATGCTTAGCATTCGAAGATGATGGACTGATAGTAGCCCTTAGGCATCCTTCCAGATAAAGGGAGATACAGGTCAGTGGTGGAATAAGTATGCACGCTGGGTGGCATTGGGGTAACTTGGCGAGGCCCTTGTTACGCCTTCCAAGAGCAAGTCTGCCCTCTCACTACTAGGGAGAAGTTGAGGAATCAGTTTCTAAAGCCAAGTATGCTTAACCTTACCCTTGACCAAGTTTGAGGCAGCTTACCCAGCAGTGTATCAGACCACCGGATAGTCACAGACAGAGACCTACGAGGACAGTGACCGTTTGGAGGTATGTGAGGTTCAGTGTATTATCGGCTTAG
>NW_021027855.1:706330-748350 GCF_004153795.1 Camellia sinensis | reverse complement strand
CACCTACCCGCCACCACCCACCACCACCTGCCACCTGCCACCACTACCCACCACCCGCCACCACTACCGCCACCACCCACTCACCCACCCACCACTACCACTCGCCATCATTTTTCCACCACCGTCTTCCGCCGCCACCACTCGTCTCCACTCACCACCCGCCACCACTTGCCATTTCTCATTCTTTTTTAAATTTTTAAATTTTTTGAAACATTTTGTCTAAACCAAACGCGTTTGTAGTTTATGTTTTTCAAAAAATAAACAAAAATCAGTTTATAAATTTTTTAAAAAGTAGAAAAAATTATGAATATTTTATTGTATTAGTGTTTGTACCAAAATGACAAACCAATAAGAGATTGTCACGGGCTAGTTGGTGACTCAAAACTTGTTGGTTTAGATTTGGAGATTTGATGGATGAGTGTAATCATGAGGCCAATTTAATTAATATCTAAAAATAAGGTAGCATAATCGCGTGGATATATCTATAGGGCGCTCAGTCTATAAGTTTAATTTTGAATTGCTTTTGTTCAGAACCCCATATGCTAAATTATTTAGTCCATAAGGACATTGTTAAGTTTATAAAGACAGTCCTATACGTAATTCTTTATTTGTTGAAATTGATTCATTCTCTCTCATTCCTCTCCAACTATTACAATCTCCTCTCTCTTAATCTTCTCTCTCATTTCCATCTTCTTTATGCTTAAATCTATAAATCCGCCGCCAATCCCTTCAGTGTCACCCACCGCCCCGATGATCTCGACATTGTCCATTACCACCACCACCACCATTACAACATCTTCACAATCGATCTCCACATCATCAAATATTCTCTCTCCACTATCCTCTAATGCACGACTCTCTTCACCCTCAATCTCAATCTCACTCTCTCACCTCTCTCCCTGAAGACCATAGTTTCACACTTTCCGACATCTGATTATATAACTTTGGCCACCTTCAAGATGCTAGTTCTGACTCTAGCTTCTTCTTTAGTGTCAGATCGAGCTCTGCCAAGTACAAGCTCTTTTCTTAGGCCAAAATCCTGATCTCCAGGTCCCCTTACATCACGATCTCTCCAGGTTTTAGCTTGACCTCGTTGCTCGAGTCTCTGTCCTCCTATTTAGTATGAAGGTTAGGTCTTCATCGAATCCCTTACTAGTTCTCTCGAATTCGTCGACGACAGAGTTAGCTGCGGCAGACGAGGTTTTGTTTAGGTTTTCGACGATGTATGGGTCTATGATAACCCAACGGAGCATCTGAGCTCAAAGCACGTCAAAACGTTCTGGGGAATTAGGGAAGATGAGGTGATAAATTTTGTAAGAGACATTTTATCGAACATTAGCTCGACAATTAATCTAAGCAAAATAATTTTCTCTTATACCTAAGAGTGGAATGAGAGGAAAGCTTCGCTGATGGTGGTTTGTGTATATGTAGATAGATATAAATGACGAGATTGGTGGTTTATATGTGATGGTGATCTCTCAAACAAGCAAGTTTTGAAGACCTAGTCAATGAGAGAGAGAGAGAGAGAGAGAGAGAGAGAGAGAGAGAGAAAGAGAGAGAGAGAATGGATTTGTGAAATTAATTTATATAGATAAAAAAAGATTTTGACAGATAAAACCTCTCTCTCTCTCTATATATATATCTGTGTATATGTATGAGAATTTGAATAGATAGAAGGGTGTTTTAGGAAGTTGGTAAAAAGTTAACTTTTTTGCTTTTTGACTTTTTTGGTGGCTTTTTTGGCAAAAAACTGGGTTCTTTTGGGTAAAAAAGCTAGCTTTTTTGGCTAAAAAAGCTAAAAAGGCAAAAAGTTGGCTTTTTTAAACTTGTTGCCAAAATGCTCCAGAATAAAGAATTGAACAGATAGAAAATATAAGCTTCTTGAATTTCAACAGATAGAAAAAATAGGCTTTGTGAATTTCAATAGATAAAAAAAAAAAAAAAAAGGCTTGGTGAATTTCAGCAGATAGATATGTTCAAAAAATTGAATAGATAAAAAAAGATATTTGAATAGATAAGTTAAAATAAAAATTTCACCAAATAGGTGGTAATGTCCTTTTGACTAACAAATGTCATTTTGATCAATAAATTTTCAACAGATAGATGGTAAAAATTTTCTACAAGAGATTGAAAGCAACTCCGTTGTACGTAGCAACCTCTAATTGGATAGCCTCAACTTCTTACAATATCAATCCCCCTTCACTTCTCTCTTAACAATTTGCTTACTATATATATGTAAAGCCATTACTTTCAACGAAGCGACATAGCTCTTGCTGCCATGAGAGGAGCGCGCGCGAGAGAGAGATAGAGAATAGAAGAGAGACAAAAATAGAGAGAAAAAAGAGGTTAGGTTTCAGTTTGCTTTGGAAACAGTATGTATATATGGATATTTTAGTCATTTCACACAGTCTTGTCCTTGTGGACATGATAAATTAGTGCCTCAACTTTTACACAAATAAAATACTAAATTGGACCGTTCTCCTGAGCACCTAAAGAAAAATGATATTTTAGTCATTAAATTTAACAAAAAAGGGTATTGTAGATATTTTATATACACATATATTAAGTTTAATGATTAAAATATTCTTTTTTAGCCATTTTTACTTAATGAAAATAGGCGAATGGGTTACATTGAAAATAAATCAAAGTATTAGGGTTTAAATTGAAAAAAATTCGAAACTCATGGTCTATTTTGTTAAAAGGGTCAAATTTTGGATTTTTTTTTTTTGTAATTTCTCTTATAATAAATTGAGTTTTAAATTTTATCAATTTAAATCTTAATATTTTGATTTGTTTTCAAGATAAATCATTTCCTATTTTTGTTAAGTAATAAAACTAACGAAAAAATGTATTTTAATCATTATATAGTGTACGAAAAAAACTAAATAATTCTTTTGATTAATCAAAAAATTAAGAATTAAATTAATAAGATTAAAAGCTCAAAATTTATTTTGTTATAAAATTTAAACCTTGCTTTACCTCCCCCTCCTATAATTTCTCAAATAATTTTTGATTCTCCGATAATTTTTTGATAATTTTTGAATAAAGGTTGTTTGGTTTCGATTTTCTGAATTCGTTTTTTTTAAAGAATTAAGTTTTTTTTTTTTTTTGTATCTTTTGTTTTTTTAGTAATATTTTTTAAATTTTAAGAATTTTTTTATTTTTTGATGTACCTTACTTAATGTATCTAAATAGTGTAAATATTTGTAAAAAAATATTTTAAAAAATTAATCAAATACACAAAAAACGAAAAAAGTACTGAATTTTCATAATTTTTTTGATTGATTTTTTTTGCGATTTTAGTATTTTTTAAAGATTTTTTCCATAAATATTATATTTTAATGGTATTTATGTTAGGGTGTTCTCTAAAATTTAACGAAATTTCTTAAAATATTTTAAAAAAATTCATTGAAACATTAAAATTATAAAAAATAAAAAAAGTAGATTTTTTAAAAAATTGTTTATCTAAAAACTAGACCAAACAAAGAAAACAGTTTCTTGGTCATGCCAATTGCAGTGAAATTTGGAGATAAATTGAGGGTTTTCTAGTATTTCTCAAAAAAAAAAAAAAGGGAAAAAAAAAAGAAAGAAAGTTGAACCATTGGTGGATTTAGGGTTTGTTTGGTCTAACTTTTATGTACTGTTTATAAATTTTTAAAAAATTTATTTTTAGAATTTGTGTCAGACTGTTTAGTATAATTTTTATTTATACTTTATCATGTAGAAATAATTTAAATAAGTTAAAAAAAATTAATTATATAAAATTTAGGGAAAAGACTTCTGATTTTTATTTTTCAATTATTAATTTTTAACTTTAATAAGTTGTACCAAATAGATTCATATATTAGATTATAATTTGGTGGGAGATGGTCACTGAAAATCACAAACAAACCAACAATTTTTTTTTTTTTGTCAAAAAAAAAAAAAAACTTTATTGATAAAAAATAGCACAATTGGATACAGTATACTCAACCAACTTAGTAATTGTTTTTAGGCAAAGGAACATGAGCATATATGTCTAAGAAGTAATTTACATAGTGAAACAAAAGCAACTTTGTGAGTGAAATGACATCTGCATCATGGTTATCAGAATTTTGATTCGGATCTTACGATCCAACGACTTTATGATTCATTTGGGCATAATCGATCTGGATCGTGTAAAAAATTCCTTATAGGTAGGATCTTTCGATCCTGGTAATGAGATCTTATAGGATCGTAGAATCCCGATCCGAACCCGATCCTATCCGATCCAATTTGTAAGCCTTATTTTGTATTGTATAATCTATTTTATTGTAAATTTTATATTTGTTATCTAAATATCAATTTATGTACTCCAAATTAATATTAAAAAAAAATAGTTTGAATTTAATAAACAAATTAGAAAACAAACATTTAATGTAATACCAATTTTATTCACCCAAAAAAATATAATATCAATTTAAGAAAACTAAGTAGTCAAGAAAACAAACTTAGCTTTAGTGGGGTCTAAAGAGGGTAAATTGATTGCAACTTTACCCTAATTTTTGGAGAGACAATTTTCGTGATTTGAACTCGCTCCACAAGGGATTCTAATGACAAACCTTATCATTCAGTTAAGCCGCTCTTTTAACTTCTCAATTTATTTTCATATCCGACTCTGTTAAATATTGTTTCTTCACTTTTTATGCATATTGTAAGTATTATGTTATAAAATTCTTCTTCTTCGCCTTCTTTTTTAATGAAATGCAAAACTTTTAGTATCGAGTTTTCTATTATGTAATATTATATTTACATTTTACATGGAGTATTATATGTTTCACAGTATCTTCATTTCTTTTTAGTAGAATATAGGTTTATTTTGTGTATATCTTTTAAGAAATGTTTATTTAAATTAAATTATTACCTAATTTGCCTTTTTCAATAGGATCTTACGATCCTCGATCCGATTCTACGATCCGATCCTATTAACACCTCTAACGATCCAATATAGGATCCCGATTTTAACAACCTTAATCTGCATATACATTTGCTGTCACTGGTTAACTGGTGGGAAGCATTTCTAATCAATCTATAAGATTATTGGCTTTCTTTGATAGTATAGATATAGGCTTATTTTGTGTATATCTTTTAAGAAATGTTTATTTAAATTAAATTATTACATAATTTGCCTTTTTCAATAGGATCTTACAATTTTCGATCCGATCCTATAAACACCTCTAACAATCTAATGTAGGATCCCGATTTTAACAACCTTGATCTGCATATACATTTGCTGTCACTGGTTAACTGGTGGGAAGCATTTCTAATCAATCTATAAGATTATTGGCTTTCTTTGAAACAGAAAAAATTAGGAAAAAGAAGTAACAATTAAAAACCTTTTCTTTTGTCCCCATTTTCTTGGAACTGGAATTTAGATTCACAGTGCATGATTCCAAACTATTTGTGACAATAAGACATACATAATTTAGGGTACCTTTTTCTTTTTCTTTTTCTTTTTATTTTTATTTTTATTTTAAACAAATTAAGAAAAGTTCAAAAACCCAATTTTTTTTTGATTGTTGTACAGAAGTTGATCTCGAAAATTTAAAAATAACTTTATAATGTTAGCTAAAAAGTGGGTTGTTTCACAAAATATTTCAAAAAAATAGTATTTGGAAACAATTTCTAAATAAGTTTTCTGTGTTTTTTTGAAACAGAAACACATACACTAGAGTAAGCAAGTAGCAGAAGAAACACTAAAAATCCAATGGTGTTTGTTTGAACCGACCTTCTTTCTTTCTGTTCATGTTGTGTTAACCAATTTCTTTCTGAGGTTTCAACTATTTAAATTACTGTTGTTGCTCTGTTTCAGTCACAAAAGATGATGATTGTACAAGGAGACTCCTTTTGATATGGTGGTCAAGGATGGATATAAGCGCGATCGCACACTTAAAATTATAAAAATTATGAATATTATACTAGTGTTTGTACTAAAATGACAAACCAATGAGAGATTGTCACGTGGGTAGTTGGTGACTCAAAGCTTGTTAGTTTAACAAATGTATGAAGTGGCAGATTTGGGGATTTGATGGATATGTGCAATCATGAGGCTAATTTGGTCAAAGGAGCATAATCACGTGGGCGTAGCCATATACGGCGCTCCCTATTAGTCCAATTTTGAATTTCTTTTGTCCAAAACCTTAGAGTATCTCTAATGCACTAGGCATATAATACTTGTTAGTTAAAATGCCTAGTGTAATTCACTTTTTTCAATTCCAATGCACTAGGCATATGATTAGGCATTTTGGCTCAACTCATATTCACTAGCTACATGTAGCTAGCCTTCAACGCTAGGCAAAATGTATTCAATCATTAGGATCATTTCCCTCCATCTTTGTTGCTGACGTGATCCCCTAAATGTTAAAATGAATGATAACAGCTCGAATTTTTTCAAATTTTACACAAATTTTTTATCTCAAATTTAATTATTTTAATGATATAATTTCACACTTTATCATTTTCTCTATAATCCATCTTACCTATCAATATAAAATCAAGTTACAAACAAGGGTCATGTTTAAGTGTGCAACCCTTTTAAGGTTGCACACCATATGCAACCTAATTGTTAGCCGTTAGATTACAATAATTGATCAAGACCATTGAATTGTTTAATTGTGAAAAAGTTGAAACCGGGGCAACCGGTTAATGCTTGTATTTGCATGATTGCATCCCACTCACTCTCTATATTTCATCCCTATCTCTCTCTGTTCTCCTCTCTGTGTAAGGTTGGGTCAGTGTAACTGTTGATTTCCATTAACAGTGAGAAGCCCCTGCCGGGTTCGTTCCATTGACGAAACTCTATAGGGAACAGTATAACGGGCGATTTCCAACAACAACGTCACTACAAGCCTGTGTTGGTTCCATTGCTGAAGTGAAGCCCTTCTCTCCAACTAGATATGAGGTATGGAGCTGTCTCCCTCTCTGTCTCTCTGGCCTCTTCACTTCAGCTATTTTCCGTCAACTAAACCCCCATCCTAACTTTAACCGCTCTACGCTTCGCTCAAACGGAAACCCCTCCATTGACAACTAACCTTTCGCTTTCTCAAGCGAGTGTTTGTGTTTGCACAAACAACTAAACCGTGTGAAAATGTCATGTTTGTGTTTGTGTTAACATTTTTCGGTTATCAAGTAATTGTTTGTACTAATGTCATGTGCAGTATGGCCTGAGCGGAAGTTAAAAGGGAAGGTGATGATTATGACATTCCAAATGAAGCAGATGACGTTTGTTTGATGAATGAAAGTTGGGTGGAACCTTATCATGGTTGCGAAGCTGGTTCGAGCAATGAAGAAGCAACCAACATGAATGTTGAAGATAGCGGAGCCGATGTGAAAAAAGAAATGGTTGACGATGCTCATGGCAATGACATGGTTGGTGATATTGAACGTGCTATTCTAGAACAAAAATTTGATTCGGTCGAAGATGGAGAAGCTTTCTACAATGCGTATGCTAAAGCCAAGGGATTTAGTATACAAAAATCCAGATTTAACACAAATAAAGAGGGAAAGGTTGTTAGTAGACTGTGGTTGTGTTCAAGGGAAGGTCAGAGATTACCAATATACTTGGACCGTGTTGTTGAGAAGAGTAGAGCTCCCAAGGCACTAATAAGAGTAGGTTGCAAAGCCCAATTTCGCATACGGTACGATGCAGATGCTAGTGAAGGGGGAAAGTATGTTGTGACTCACTTCATCGCAGACCACAACCATGAATTGGCAGAACCACTCTGTGTGATGTATCTGAGGTCACATTGCAGGTTAAACAGCGCTGACAAATCTCAAGCAATGGCTATGCGCAATGTTGGTGTGAAGACTAGCCAAATCATAGACTACATGGTAAATCAATCCGGGTCTTATGAGAATGTTAGTTTCGTCCGTACGGATCTGCACAACCATATTTAAGCCGAACGTAGAGCAGAAGTTGAGGATGGTGATGCGCAGGGTGCGTTGGTTTACCTATGTGCAAAACTTGATGTTGATGCACGTTTTTTTTACAAGTATGATGTGTGTAACGATAACAAGTTACAAAATCTGTTCTGGGCAGATTCAAAATCGCAGGGCGACTACGCAAAGTTTGGTAATGTGTTGATATTTGACTCAACTTACAGAACCAATGCATACAAGAAGCCTTTTGTCATGTTGGCTGGTGTGACTAGCCACTTTAGGACCACGATATTTGCATGTGTTTTGCTAGCTAATGAGACAATTGAGACATACACATGGGTTTTGGAAACATTTATGGAGGCGATGGGCAATAAAGCATCTGTGTCCGTACTGACAGATGGGAATAAGGCGATGCGAGAGGCAATCAGAAGAGTATTTCCAGACGCAAGACATCAATTATGTAATTGGCGTCTTGGGAAAAATACTGTTTCAAATGTTCACATAAGTGGCTTTGCACATGCTTTCAAGCAGTGTATGGACATGGAAATGGATGAGACAAAGTTTGAGCATGGCTGGACGACAATGGTCGAAAAATTTGGACTTCAAACCAACAGTTGGGTGTTGGAGACATATGAGAAGCTTCATATGTGGGCTGAGGCATATATGCGTGGACATTTCTTTGCTGGGACGAAGAGCACTCAGCACTCGGAGTGTATGAATGCTTATTTCAATCCCTTCCTCCAACACAAATTGAAGCTATATGAATTTGTTAGGCACTATGATCGGGCTCTTGCAAGGATAAGGTATAACGAGGCTGGAGATGATGCTGAAACAAATAACACTTTTCCGGTATTGATTACTCTATTGCGAGATATAGAGAGACATGGAGCTGAGCTATTCACCTGAAATATATTTAGAATGTTCCGTGATGAAATCTTAGAAGAGGGGAAGTTAAATGTCAAGGACGTGTTCCCTTTGCCAGATGGTCAGAAATACTACTATATTCATAAGTACAAAGTGAGGACAGATCATGGATAGTAACACACGGTCCAGTGGATGCTGCAATGAGATGTTCTTGCATGAAGTTTGAGTCGTTGGGGCTACCTTGCTGTCACATGATATGTGTTATGAAAGCTGGAAATTTAACGCAAATTCCCCCAACTTGTGTGCTGCCTAGATGGACAAGGGCTGCAAGCAAGGATGACCAGTAATGGCCTCAACCCTCAATTGATAGCACTACAACACAGACGGCTCGGTATGGGATATTGAGTTCTTCCTACAACGAAATGTGTTTCTATGCCTCGCAATCAACAGAAGGTTTCAAAGAGGCTAGGGATGCATGTCTTCCGTTGACGAGTCGGATGAAGGAGTTATATGAGAGGAATCTGAACGATGGGAATGGAGACAAAGGGAAACATTCATTCCCTCGACAATTTGGAGTAAAAGATCCTGATGCTGTGAAGACAAAAGGGAACCCGGGACGAGCCTCGTCCAACTGTCGAAGACTAAGAAAATGTGGGAATTGCAAATGCATTGGGCACACAAAGCGAACGTGTCCTAAGGTTCGGTTTAGCCGAACAGTGGGTACTAACATAGATGTAGATACACCCCACATAACTGACTGTGAGTACAATGCGGAGTCATTGCCCGTTCACTGCAAAGGTGGATCCAAGTACACCGCACATTAAGCAGCGGCGACTATTTTTCGATGCTTCTCCTGATTCCAAGCAGCCTGCGGGCCAATACGGTAGTGTTGAAGCAGCAGTGTGCAAAAATGATTCGACCACAATTGATGAGGTGAATCAGGTAATTGTATAATTTGTATGATTTACTTATTCCCTTAATTTATTAGGTAGACAGTACTAGCTATTAAAAACACATGGAAATAATGTATGTAGTTTTCATTTTGCACGGATTGCTGTACGTAACGTGTAAATCATTGGTTATGTACAATGCCAGGAAATGGCACAACGTTACCTATGTACAAGGCCACGAGTTGTAAATTTTCTATATTGTTTAGAGTGATGCTATCATTTGTGTTTGCAGTGACTTGTTATTTTGAAAACTAATTGAAGGTGAGATATATATGGGTTGTCTGTATTGTTTTGGGTGGGAAATTGGCTTACGTCTGTATTCCAAGATTCCTATTGTGGGTTGCTTGTTTGTGTTCCATATTTGGTTGGATCTAACTAAAGGGTTTTTTGCGGTGTGGTTTATCAACTAACGATGTGTTTGGCTTCGTATTGATTTGGTATGACTTGTTTCGGTAAATTAGTATTATATTTCAAGTAAAATACGAATTTTGTCCATGTGGGTTTGCAAAATTACATACCAGCACATGCATTTTGTATATAATCCAAGTGGCAGTTAATTTTGAGTGTTACTTGGAGAAAGTAACCCAACGAACTCGTTACTTTATCTCCATGCCGATTGCTATATGAATTACGAGTTACGAACAGGAGTTGTGAAATTATTTCATGTTAACTATGAAAGTATGGGTTTATTGTTAGTAAAATTATGGTGGGCCTATATTGACAGCAACGGAGCAGTAATTTAAAGTTGACAAGTTGAAGAAGAAAATCAACCAATTGTTGTATTGGTTCGAATGCCTGAAAAGGATGAAGACTTCTTTCGATGAACTGATGGTAACAAAGTAGAAAGTACAAAGTAAGTTGTTGTGTTGTTGTGTTGTTTGTAACAAAGTAGAAAGTAGAAGGGAAAAAACTACTCAGAAGTTGCAATGTAGAAAGTAAGTTGTGTTGTTGTTCATGTTCTCTCTCTCTGCAAACATTCTGCCCTTTATAGCTATTATTTCCCACGACTCCATGATCTGCCGATTCTGCAACTACTTTTATGCAACTTCTATAACTGCATGGTCATTTCCGTGTCTTCAAACCACATAAAACCTTCACTTGTACCTGTCGAAGTGCATATAATTGAAGTTGCCACCTGTGCCCAAGTCCTTTTAGCCTTTCCTCGACAGTTACAGACTCCCAATTCGTTCATGTTTCCTCTTGGAGGCTGGCCACTAAATCCATGAGCACTGCCAGTAACTACTCCAGCGTGTAAGTCAGGTGGCATGCAAGGTTCAATGTTAGTTGAATGGAGCAGCTGTTGGGAGGATGTGGGAAAAATAGGTGTAAAGAGGAATTTTTAATCTAATATCCAATAATAATTTAGCTGAAAATATGAGTGAAATATTTTTAAAAAAAAAATTAGTTTCGGTTTTTTTGATTACAAACCTGAGATGTATATTTTGTTTTTGATATAAATAAGTTGTGTATTTTCGTTACGTAAAATGTAGGACAACAATTGTGTTTAAGTCATTATAATACAGAAAAAGGTTATTTCAAACATAATTTCAAGTTTACCGACATTGAATATATTTTGATTAAATTACAGGGGAAATTAATATTTGGCAGAGTCTGATGATTCAAAGTCAGGGCAGTAACAATGAGTGGCAAAGTGTTGTGGTTCAGTGGCCCAGTTTGCAAGGATTGTGGTTGTGTTTAGTGGACAATATTTTGTCGATTTTTGTCTCATAATGATGAGGGACATGCCCCACAATGGTGAAAAGGAAGGTCAACAGGGAAGAGTCAATATTTGGCAGAGTGGACTTGAAAATTCGAAGTTAGGGGGCAGTTACAGTGGTAGTTATGGTGTAGACGTGTGGGATCATGCAATGATGGGCCACAAAAACAATATACAGATATCGAAACAAACGATCTCCCTTCTAGGCTTTCCAAGTATACTAAACCTCCACTTCTATCTGTCGATCTCCCTTTTCTTGTGTTTATTTCATGGCCACCAACTGTTTGAAACTTCTATCGACAGAGCAAGGCTCCTGCTTTGTCTCATGCTTCCTCCTGAATGTGTGCCCACTAACTCATAATGATGAGGGACATGCCCCTACAATGGTGAAAAGGAAGGTCGACCGGGAAAAGTCAATATTTGGTAGAGGGGACTTGAAGATTCGAAGTCAGGGGCAGTTACAGTGGCAGTTATGGTGTAGACGTGTGGGATCATGCAATGATGGGCCACAAAAACAGTATACGGCTATCGAAACCAACGATCTCCCTTCTAAGCTTTCCAAGTATACTAAACCTCCACTTCTATCTGTCGATCTCCTTTTTCTTGTGTTTATTTCATGGCCAGAAGCTATTTTAAACTTCTGTCGACAGAGTAAGGCTCCTGCTTTGTCTCATGCTTCCTCCTGAAAGTGTGCCCATTAACTCCATGACTGGTGCTAAAAACTTCTCCCATCACTTCTAGGTGACCCACATGCAGAGAGCCCACTTTGAAGTGGTGGACATTCCTTCAGACTTGGCCACGTGTCCTCGATTAAGTGGACCATCTGTCGATAGAGACTGGCAAAACTTGGTACAAAGAATGGCCCCCTTGTTCAAGTTAAACATCATATGAATTAACCTTGTAGAAGTGATTGGGACCCCTCCAATCACCACCTGCACCCCCCTCCCCCCCCACACACACGTGGGGGCTGGTGATTGGAGGAGAAAGAAAAAAAAAAGAATAATTTTTTTTTTAAAAAAACTGGCCAATCAGAGAGAGAGGGGTCATGGGGGTGCCACCTTGTGGGGGTCCAAGTCATATGATATTTAACTTCAACAAGGGGGCTATTGTTTGGGCCCAATAGCAAATTTATTAGTACGGGCCCCATCATAAGATATAAAAGACCCACCCTTTCAACTTCAAACCACTTCATTTCCCTCTGATTCGAACTCCCCAGACTGTACTCCTTCTTCTCAAGCATTGCCGTTCAAAACCCAAGCACCACAAAACCCTAAGCCATGGCGCCGAAAAAATCTCAACCATCACCATCTGAGGAGAACAATGAAGACCTACTCCGCTTTCCAGACCCTATAAGAGCACGTATGGGTCCTCTAAAATTTGGTGCAACCCTATTGCCTAGCACAAGCTCTGTCGTTAAGGCTACTCTAGGCCCTACCTTCGCGTCTTATTTCCCAGACAAGCTAGCTCCATACTATTCCCTTGGTAATGGTGAGAACCTTCTTCTCAACCAACCTGGACTTAAGTGGACTAATTGGAATGTCAGCAAAAACCCACTCAGATCGTGGAGGTCACCAGACTCTGTTTGGCGAAGCTGGGCCAGGAGAATTGAAGGTCACGACGGTGAAGTATGGAAGCACTAGGGCATTAGTGAAACAATTAGACTGTCGACTAAAAATTATGACATGGACAAAGGGCTGATTGCTGCTGCTGTATGCTTTTGGTGGCAATCTTGTAACTCCCTACTCTTCAATTTTGGTATGATTTCCCCTACCATCTTAGATGTAGCTTACTTGATTGGTCTCCCAATCTTGGGCAATCCAATTCATGCTCTCCTTGAGCCTCCAAAAGTGAGCTTTACTTTAAACACTGACATGTGCTATACAGATTTCGCCCAAAAATACAAAGGCAAGCCTGGTTCCCCTCTCCACGACAAAGAAAGAACTGTTTTTTACTTACTTTGGCTTTGTGAGTTTATTTTTTGTGTCCCTGGGTACAAGATCACGAAAGAGTACCTCCCCCCTACCTTGTGTATGCAAGATGGCCAACTTATGGCTTTAGCCCCTTATCTTCTTGCCACCCTTTACAAGGCCCTATTTTCCTTTGTCCACAAGAAGATTTCTGGCAACTGTGGTGGCCTCTTCTGGCTCTTCCAGGCCTGGTTGTATGCCTATTTCCCTGAGGCACGACCCCCACCAGCTAACACCTTGAAACTTGTTTTCTACTCCTATGCTGAGCAACTGCTCACTTATAACAGCCAACCCTTCCTCACTTTCAGAAATCAGCTTACCATGTTTTACAACCTTCCTTCGAAGAGACCTTCCAACCTGTACATGCCATTTCAAAACTTTGAATTCTCCTCCAGCAGACTTCGCTTCCTCTTCGTAGACCCTTCTGATTTACACAATGAGCAAGTCCAAGAACAAAATGAGACTTGGAGACACATTCTCACCTCTATACATGTGTTGGTTGGCTGTTCCATATCCTCCGCCAAGATGTCCAACTGCAATTTTGAGACATACTGTCCCAATCAATGGTCCAGGCAATTAGGTCTTTCCCAAGGTATTATTATCCTTATTTCCACCCAACTATCCATGAGGAGATTGGCTCTAGAATCTTCTTCAAAGATCCTACGCAAGCTGAATCCATTTTGACAGAGAACACCAAACTTTTCCAAGATTTTGGCCCCTTCTTCTTCAAACGTGCTACGGACTGCTCGACTGCTTTTGACCATTGGTGGGGACTTATGTCTGCCATTATTTTCTACAAGCCACTTGAAACCTGCCTTCACGACACTTGTATTCATAATCAGGGCCCCATATCCTCGCCTTCCAAGCTTAAGGCTGCAGGTATTCTTCCTTCATATACTTCATGTCCCTGACTGTGTCAAGCAAATTTTATTTTTTTTCTCTACAACACTAACTTGTTTAACCTTTGACAGCCAAAATTGGGCTTGCTGTTGAACCATTGGTTAGGGACCAACATAAAAGCAAGGCTCCAATGGATGCAACTACTCAGACAAACACCCCCTCAGTTTCGAAATTAATGGCAGACTCTTTTGCAGCCGCGCAGACACAAGCACAGAGAGGAACTACCACCCGTACCCCTGCCGAGATAGAGGTCACGGCGAAGAAGAGAGAAGAGCCTTCCACTGCTCCTGCTCTAAGTACAGACCTAAGTGATTGGGATATCCCTCCTAGCCAAATGGTTGGCCAAACAACATCAAATCCTTCACGGCAGCTCTACCAACTATGCCTTTACTTTACATATTTACATCATCTCAATTTCCATTCACGCCCGACTGATCACTTACTTTTGTGCAGAGAAAAAGAAAGAGATTACTCCTTACTGCTGCTGATGATGAGGATCCTTCCACTTCTCCTCAACACATTCATCTAATTCCCAGTCCCATCAGTAATGTACCCAGAGAACCCACTGTACAACCAACTCCACCACTACCTGAAGCATCGCAACAAACTTCCTTACAACCTGCTTCACAGTCTTCGCCACAGCAATCTACACAATCTGCATCACAACATCCTTCCACTTCTCCTCAACACATTGTCCCTTCTGTCTTTAGCCCTCAACCATCACCATCCAATCCCTCAAATTCCCAAACTTCAAACAAAGAATCAGAGAGGATTGAATTTGACATTTCAATTAACAGCCAATCCTCTCCAACAGATGACAATACAAAATCCCCTGAACTAGAAGTTCACAACAACCAAGGTAAATAGAAATACAAATGTGACTGTTCGTTTGAAAAAAAAAAACTTCTCTTTAAGTAACCGGTATTGTTCTCCAATTACAGGGATGGACATAATACACGACTCATCTCCACATCCAATGTCTGAGACAGAACTTGAAGGTCCTCATCACTTTTCCTTGTTAGTAGAACCAGAAAAAGAGCTTGAAGGCGCTGATGCTGCCATTTCATCAGTACTAGAAACAACCCCTCCTGCTGCCACAACCGTAGCCGAACAAGGCCAACCATCTGTGCGCACGTTATCAGGACAGGTACTACCATTTCCAACCTCATCCTATTTACTCTTTATTACTTGCAAGCATATATTCTCACCAAACTATTTATGTTCACAGGCCATCGGTCCATGTCAGGATATTTGGGCCGAACTTTTTATTCTTCAACAACATCTAGACGAAATATCCCCATTGCCTCAAAGGCTACATCTCTTTCATGCTGAAACTCAACAAACTTTAATCACCTTCATGAACCTCATTAACACCCCTGTTGAAGAAATCATTCTCCACAAACCCGATGAAACCTTGGCCTGTCTTACTGCTATTCTAAACCTCTCCCCTAATCCTTTTAACCCCATTCAACTGAAGCAATTGGCCAAGATCATCACGGAATGGCCAACCCTTTCAGAGATGGTTCGGACTTGCTTGAAGGATTTCAAACCAAAAAAGATTTCCTAAACGAAGCCCATACCATATCTACTTCACTGAAACTCAGCTAGCAAACCTCTGCAGCCATTATTGAGCAACACTCAGCACTTGAACTTGAGGAAACCAAACTCATGGCAGAACTTGCCTCTGTCCGGCAAAGAAAGGCTCATTTGCAGCAGCAACATGACCAGCTTAATCAAGAAGCAAGGATGATGCTCTCTCAAGTTACACATCGTTTTGCATCAATTCAGACAACTAAAGCTGAGTTGGACCAAGCCCAAGCCATGCTGGCAGATGCTCAATCAGAATGGAGTGTTCTAGCCATTCTGTTCCCCAAATCCTAGGCTACTTTATATATGTATTCTTTTGTATTGCACAGCTAGGAATGATTTGGAAAGCTAGGAATGATTGCCTTTTTAATGAGAAGATTGTTGATGGCCCTGAATTGGCTGAGATGGTGAAAGTGAGGGTTGCACTTTGGTGTAAGCAAAGTTATAGAGACCTACAGTATTCAGTGGAGGACATTGTCAATAATCTGGATAGGATCAAAGTCTGATTGAGGGGGTGGTGTTTGGTGTTTTTTGCAAATAGGGTGCAAGATTTTGGTCAATCTGTGCTATGCTGATGGAAGCAAGGGGAAGTGGGTGTATACTTGGTATTAGTAGATTTTCTTGGCGGCTAATTTTGCTCTACTGTGCTTCAATTTTGCTATGCTTTGCCTTATTTTTGGGTTGTTGCTCTGCCTTAGTTTATGGGGTCAAGCATGCTCATTTCTGGTTGCTGCTTTACTATGCTTCAACTCTGCTCTGCTATATATGTACTCTGCTGCTGCTATATGGGATCAAGGAATAGGCTTAAGTCTGCTACTGCATATTGGCCTTTTTGCAATTGTTGGAATGATGTTTTGGTGTGCTATATTGGAAGTCTGCTGCTGGATTGGGAAAAGTTATTGGAGGTCTGCTGCTTGCCTTCTTCTAATTGTTGGTCTGCTGCTGTAGTTATTTTTTAGTTTTGGAGGTTGAAGGATCAAGCTCAAGTCTCAATGGTGGCTACTGCTGTGAGGTTTGGATCAGGTCTAATGGATCAAGCTCGTAGCTGGTGTCTGCTATGATCTGTGTGAATTCAGACTGAAATGGGGTCATACTTGGTAGTGTGATGCAGCAGTATGTCTTTAGGTGATTTCCTAGTTTGGTTATATCCATTCAGCGCAGAAGTGCAGGATCTGGGTTATGTAACTTGAGTTGTAGGGCTGCAATGCATGTCATGGTTCTTCTCTGCTGCAGCTCTGGTGTTGGTGGGCTACTGTCTGGAGGTCAAACTGCAGTTCACTGATCTGGAGCTGCTGCCAATGGTTCAAACTGCTGCTGTAAACTGCAGATTTGTGATGTTAACTGCAAATTTAAATCCAAACTGCTGCTGTATGTCTTTTGGTGGTTGCTGCTAAGTAGCATATGTAGTCTGCTGTTTCACCTCTGTGTGCTTGTTTCGGTTGTGTGGCTGTTGGTATCTTGTTCATGGTCTAAAGTTGGCCATGGTGTTTGTGGCTGCATTGTGCTCTTCGTCTGAAGCCTGGCTGTATGGTCTTAAGTTTGTTCAAGCTGATTTGGAGTTTTATCTGGTTGTCTTGTTATGCGTTTTTGTGAGGATGGGCTTCGAGTTACATTCTTATTGTTTTCCTTCTGGTTTTGTTTCTCTTCGTTGGTCTCTTACCAACTAGGAGGTTAGAGCTTTTTTAGCTCCAAGCTCCTCTTTATTGATGTATCATTCACACCTTGTATGTGCTTTTTCATCAATAAAGTTTTTTCTTTTGCCGATAAAATAAAAAAATGAATGTCATTACTCTGTTTTTTAATGGTATGTTGTACGGTTTTTTTATTTTTTGTGCAATTTTTCTCCATTTGTGTATTGTTATGAAGTAATCAACTCCCCTTCAAAGTTTCCCACATGGTTGGATAATTCTTCTTCACATATCTTCTGTTTATATATCTCT
Source organism: Camellia sinensis (assembly GCF_004153795.1). Lineage (NCBI taxonomy): Eukaryota > Viridiplantae > Streptophyta > Magnoliopsida > Ericales > Theaceae > Camellia > Camellia sinensis. Next base: position 730,529 of record NW_021027855.1, on the reverse strand, counting down.
TATGTGGTTGGTTGCCCTTCCAAGGATTCGTTTATGTAAAGGATGTCATACTTCTTCACACCAGTATATCTGTCATGTATAGATGTTTAGTAGTTTTTATTTAGTATCAAACTCTGCATGTTTAGTGTGTAAAGTCAGTTAGCCAAATATTTCTGAAAATATGTCATCTACAATACACAATTGCCGTAAAACACTTACTTACCGACCGATACACTGGAAACAACCAGGCAGTATGCAACATGACATTAATTGTAGTTTAAAATTTGTGGCACGTTTACTGTTTAAAATTTGTACTTGCTTGTGCCTGTTCACATGTGGATCAACCACAACATAACATGTGTGAAAGTCAGCGTCAGAGTCCATTAGTTACACATATGAAAAGGGTTTAGTTTAACTGCACGTGAGGGCCCACATGGTGCAGCAGTTAGGAGGATATTGCATGGACTAACTGGGTGGATTGCAGAAACGGTCATTGGCAGACTACAGTGGTTGACCTGAAGACAGGTGAACCCTTGTTGGTGCATTATAGTCACTGCTATTTGTTTGTTCCGTGGGATTTTTTTTGCTTTGTTTTGGACAAAATCATGGCATTCAAAAAAATCGAACAAACATAATTCATGTGGTAAAAGCGAACAAAGATTAGTACTTTCAACTTGCATTGTTTGTTGGACAAATATCACATTGCATTGGACAAACATTACTATATTCATTTGGGCAAATATCACATTGCATTGTTTGTTCTGTACCCATAACATTGGAATTATGTGTATCACATTACGTATAGGCCACGATAAAAGCAAACAAACATTACTACTTTCCCTCGTTTGTTCCAGTCTCAACCATTGGAATTATGTGTACAATCAATACGCGTGGGAAATTAGTATTATCACAGCTGCGACCTAAAAAGTTGTCACGACAAGCTGATGCAGTAATCCAGTTGTGGTTGGGCATCGAAATTACTCTCGTACTGGCAGGTCATGATAAAATCGCCGCCATATTTGTTGTAATTGCAATCAATCAAATGCACGAAGGATACTCGCCGATCTTTGTATTGTTCACATCTATAACGAAGTCAAGCACCAACTTCCGACGCACAGAAAGATGAAACTATGTACAGAAAGCGAATAACACAAATCAGGTAAAGTTATAGCGGTAGGAAATAAATGGATTTATTTCGCAATTGGAAATTAAGCCGTAGAATGTACCTTGTGTGGACCGCTGGGTATATCAGGCCGCTGCATGTACTTGATCACAAACATCCCACAGTCGAAAGTGCTACAAATGAAATGTAACATTCAGTTTCTCGTAAAATATTAGCAGGTTCGTTAAATGAGTGATTCAGGAGTCAAGTCAATGTGACGCAGGGTTTGTGGATTATTCGTCTAGCTATTATAATGGCCTTTGTACTAACATGCGGACGTCAAAGGTACGCACGTGTACAACATATTCATTTCCAAACTGTAGTTGCAGTAAGTCATGCATTGTTTGAGCCTGTTGCAAAATGAGACAGTTAGTTTATGTATAGGATGTGGCAGTGTGGAAGTAGATTTGTGAAATTCAGCACGACATACCAACATTTTTGCCGCGTTTAGCTTGTTAGTGTCCAGTGTGGCGGATGCCAATGAGTTAAATAGGTACGCCACACAGTCTACCATATTTATTTTTACGCACAACCAATGTACTCCTCTATAATTGAAAGGCATGTAAATCTACACACAAACACAAGTGAAGACATTGTTTAGAGGGCATGCGAACATGTTCGCACTTTCATATTTACATTGACATTTATGTAAATGGGATCGACATTCATGTTACCGACGTTCATATTAAATCTACTCGCTTCAATGGGATGGACATTCATATTACCTTCTGACATGCATCAAGCACCCCAGTATATCTGTCATGTCCAAAATATGATTTGACGATATTTTCATGGTTCAGAGGTTGAGTTTTTTTATTTAGTATCAAAGTCTGCATGTTTGGTGTGTAAAGTTCAGTCAGCCAAAGTTTTCTGAAAATATGTCTTCTATAATACACAACTGACCTAAAACACTTACTTACTGACAGATATACTGGAAAGAACCACGCAGTATGCCTCCCGTCTTTGTGTACTTGCCGCTGTCCGTTAGTCAATTAAACCACGACCAAATTGATTGGCTGGAACATTGTAACACACGAGGCAACTTGCGAAATAAGGTTTGCAATTTGTTTAAATGTAATACGAAATAACAATGTCCGTACATGGAAATGTCCATCATGCAAATATAGTGGAAATAACATTGTCAGATACCAGGACTTACCGTGTCGGATAGCCATGCCCCTGGTTTAAACGTGCACATGTCACGTCGCGTAGCACATTCGCAAGGCATTTCATGAAGATTCATAGACACGACAATGTCCCTATATTAAATGTATACATAAACCAGTAAGAAGCAACCTACAGCCTAGTACAACTTAAACGTATCTGGCTTAACTCTACAACATAAGATTAGTTTTTTCTGTTGTACAACTATGCCAGATATTCCTGATTCTACTAAGCTCCAATTCAATTAAGATTAGTTTTAAGTTTTGAAAAAACAAAAGTAAAAGGAAAAAGTTTTACATATTACAACTTATGACATGTCCAATAGTATTTGCTAAAATAATATGTGAAAATTGAAATGCTCATTTACAGGTGAGCAAGTTAAAAAAAAAAAAATACATGTTTTTTACAAACTAGAGCCAACAATATCCCAAAATGATCAAAATGGAAAATGTAAGCAGACTAGAAGAAAATTGCCACGGAAAATTGCACTTCATTATAAGTTTTCAAAAAATTTTGCAAATCATTGGTAAACTTTATTAAGTTTCATAATTAAAATTATAAAGTTTTCATTAAAATTATAAAGGTTTCCATGAATTTGTAAATATTTTTGTGAAAATATCAGTGGTTTGCAATTTTCCCAATAGGTACATGTGTGCAGGATAAGACCAAAAGAAGAAAATTTCAGACAGGAAATTTAGCCACTGATCTTTCCGTAGCCCACTGCATTAAATTCAAAGAAAATCCTATATACGACATGGATAAACCCATCATAATCATACAGAATGAAAAATTAAAGCACCGATAGCTACAAAAATCAAATAAACATAGCACGACAAATGAAAATTGTAGAATTCAAACTTATTTTACAAATACTACGGAACAGGTTAATTGCGAGTACTAAACTCATCCGTACCTTTCATTTTTTTTGTCGTCAAGTACAGAGTCAACAACTTTTTGTTCGGCCGCGGATAAAACCTCTTTGCTCTCCAGTGTCATTAAGTCCTTCTATCAATATAAACAATCAAGTAACATCAACTTCTCCTATTAATATAAACAGTTAACTAACTGAACACTGTTCAGAAAAGTAATTTACAACATACATAACACATCCTTATGCATCTAAAATTGGTGAAACGACATCTAACCTCTGAACGGAACCGCTTCTCCAACTTGTGCAGTTTGGACATGACTTTGTCCGAAATCTGTAAGACAATTGTACAACATTTGTTACTGCAAACTTGCACTACAATGACAACTATTAAAATACAACACAAATAATGGTTCAATTATGATTAGTAATGATGTCGGCATCAATTGGTAATGAAACATACGAAAGGTGAAGTGATGTGGCGACTTGGGAATTTTTCTGCAGTAAGTCGAGTACTTATTTTGCTATCGTTGCACGAATACATATCCCCTACGTCTGTCGCTCCAACACCTCTTCCTCTTCCTCGTCCTCTTCCTCTTCCTCTTCCCTTTCGTGTGCTTGTTACAATTTGTCCCGCTGCCAATGTTTGGGCAAGTTTACCGACAGAAGGATGCACATTGTCTGCTTCTCCTCGCATTGGTGGCAGGGTTTGCAAATCATCAAAGGAAGATAAACTCTCTTTTGCAACGTTCTTATTGGCTAGAAACTGAACTGAAAGAGATTTGCTTTCTTCGCTTGCGTATGCTTCCTTCAAGGCAAGGCCACGGTTGTTGTGCGTGTCCCCAACTTCTTGGACGGTACACAACTGTCCAACGTGCATATCAATTATCTCATTGGACAACATTCCATTCACATTATTGTCCTCTCAATCCACCCCCTGTAAATCTTGAACATTACCCTCATTTGGGCTACCATAGTAAGTTGGGAAGACCACGCCACCATCATGCAACTCGACTCCCACGGTAGGGTCAACACCCTTTTCCTCTGCGCGAGGCAATTGTGCTGTTTCCGATAAACCTTCCAGCACTTGCTGCATCATTTGCTTCATTTCAGCAATATGTGTCTGTTCATTAAACGGTTATTTCCCAGACAATATAGCTGCAACCAGTTCGTTCAGCATTCTTTTGAGTTCACCAATGCTGGAGGATATGTTAATGCTACAATTTCTTTGAGTCGACTCTACCTAATCACACAAACACATACATTAACTTACTACAATATTTCATCTTCAAGTAACCTCTGTGAACTGTGTGAAGCATGTGTACTGATTGCTTTTGCTTACCTTTGCATTGTCAACAGCTTCCTTCCCTCGAAAATTGACCAACATGTCCCTTATTTCTGCATTGCTGTGAAGCACTTGCTTCATGTTTTCCTTCAGTTCACCAATGTCGGACTCAACCTTGCTCAAACGAACTTCATCAATCCGTGGTTTCTATTTGTTATTGACATGGTGTGTGTCGATTGCGTCATCAATGTCGTTGCTTTCCGCTATTGTTGGATGAAACTCCACCTAACATAGTTATCAAATCGGGATTCAAATCATGAATGCAAATGGTAATGTACTGAATCGTTAATCGATCTCAACTGTGAACCATAAAGTTTTGGTCTGCTTTCTTAAGTTGCACACAACGTATGTGTACACACTTTACATATTAAATATATCTAATAAAAATTAATCACTCCATTTGTCTGAAATGAACAAAAAATTTGTTGTAAATGATGCTCATTTGGTGTGGATAAAAACTTCACAGTCGATCCCATGTTTACCACTTTACCTTTTCCCATTTACATAAATAAAGAGAAACTTTCAATTACAAACTAACTAACAATAACTGAACGACAATGTTTTGACATTTGTACAAGGTTAAAAAACCAAAATCTTCAAGCTTTTCCAAAAATTTGACTTCAGGGCTTAACCAAAATTCATTTCGTAACGGAAGTAGTACATAAAATTGAATTTGTAAGGCTACAATATTGTCCACATGGAAACTTCATGTTTTCCCCCTAAAAGTTCGAGTATTTGAGAGTAAATAGGGAGGGACAAACTGAAAATATTACATACGCTAAGGAATAGGTCACTGTTTGTCACTGCTTGTCACCTAGTCATAGGAACACAAATTCAGTCTGTCACTGTTTCCATAGCACAGGTGGGGCAATGCTGCCAAATGTGCACGAATGGGTTGATTACCTCATGTTGCTCCAACATTTGCTTCCTTCCCATACGTCGCCGCGTCTATTGTATTTCGGCATCACCCCAATCATTTAGCCGAGAGATGGAGCGTGTAGTAGCCGACGTACTCTTACAGGGAGGGGCAAAATGATCTAAGTAAAATAGCTGCATTATAAGAGGGAAAAGATATTTAGTATACAGTTTCGAGCAAAATAATCCGTATTCGTTAACAATGCATACAACTTACAACACAATCATATCTATGTGTTTATATGTCTCAATGGCAGAATCCCCATGCAGCTTTCCGGTTAAACAGATAAGCTCTTTGTGGTTACAGAAAATGCGGCCCGTACAAGTATATTTGTCATGCTGTTCAATAACAGGTAAGTTTGTATTTCACAACGACTGCCATTTTATTGAACCATATGCACAGCAATGGATGAAATATGTAATCGGCATGGTACAAACAAACAATGGTCGATTACGTTACCATTAGAAGGAAAACACATCCAGTTGCCTCGCGTTGACCTTTCATCTTATACTTCCGAACACCTTTGACAAGGAATTGCAGTGTCAACTTTGCCCAATTACATGCCCGCATACCAGTCACGTCCTTCACGGCATGAACGAACGACAGGCTCAAGGCGGTCATTGTGGTAGGACACAACATGGCCCCCAACACATACAGCGCAAACTTTCACCGAAACTCGTCATCCACACCATCACTCTCAGTCAGATAAACTCTCAACTGGTTCAAAGGAATGATTCCCTTAACAGCTCCAACCTCTTCGTAGATATTGGGATATGCGTCTATTGAACCAGTGAACTGCACGTCATTGTCTTCTGACCGTATACCCAATAAGACATGCACTTCCTCACAGGTGAGCCTCACGTGACGACCATGAACACTCAACGAACACGTGTTGGGATCGAAGTTCTGTACCAACCATTGGCACAAGTTGTGATCTATACGGGTACACTTTAACCCAAGGAGGCCACCGAATCCAATATCAATGACTGCCTATTTCTGTGCTTTGTTACACCAGTTCACGATATCAACAATTGCCTTCAACGATATGCTTACTTGCATTTTACTCTGCAATGTTATTAACGTGAACATTAATACAAAAATTTAACTAGCATTGTGTCGATAGCAGGTCCTCCCCAAATGCAGTTACGAAAACATTAAGCACGTAAGTACCTTTGCAGCTTTCTTTGCAACTTCTTCGCCCAGTTCCTTGGCACTTGCCTTAGCCATGTCCTGAAACCTCTTCTTCTCATCACAGGGGAGTTCTTTCCACCTTTCTCCAATATCCTTTCGGCTCTGTAAGTGTTACACCAACGTGACGCACATACAGGACAAATAAGAACTGTAAGTCCAAAATAATTGTCACCACAAGTTGTATCACTCGCAATGTGTGTACATTTTGTGGTATTTACATATGATTGCACATACAAATTACTATTTCACACACATTTGAAATAAAAACGAACATGGAATTTTACAAATAATCAAAGGTTATAAGAACATGCAATATGGCGTCTATGACTGTTGAAAATCGCTGAATGCGACACAATAGAAGCACATGACTGGTGTGCGCATGGAATAGAAGTCCATACTTTGCCATGACAGCAGTCACGTGTTTCCATCACTGTACTCTACTTACTACATGTGTGCACACTAACCATATTCGGTCCGGGATTGTCTGCTTCTCGTCTTTCTTTGAATTGTTGCTGGCTGCAACCATTGTCAATTTCGACGTAAGTATATGTTAGATATGGATGGATATATATACATTTATGTACACAAATCGCAACCATTGATATTTACGGACCAATTTGAGACATAAACAAATTTGGTCCTAACTACATAATAATGCATCTGTAATGTCCAATTTTCGTTGCTAAAAATATAATAACCACATGATTTTTGCAACAACAATTATAAATGGTCCAAATTATTTTGGCCCTTACTTTTGGTCTCTAAAATCCTAATTTCTTGCGAGTACAAAGTGAAATTTGCACAGGGGCAAACTATGAGTTGAAGATATGTAATGCACAATTGCGTAAAAATACTATCAGACGTTTATGACGAGAGTGTTCGTACTGTGAGCCGCTTTGAAGGACACGGATCGAATCTGTAAAAAATAAATGGTGCAACTGGCCACTTTCGATGAGGGGGCTCGGTAATGTCAACCATTTTGATTCGTGAACCTTTGCCACTTGGGTTCAATGTTTTCCTTTGCCTGTAACAAATATCAGCGTAAATCAAATTTTATGAAGGCCAAATTACATCGGAGGTATGTACGTTTTGTGCATTCTATTATCTTCGTCGGTTAACTTTAAAGGCAGTCAATCTTGCCTTGTCATTTCCAAAGTTGTGCCATTTTCGTGAAATTGGTAATGTCGTTTTCCGTTGTCACCGAAAATTATTAACTGAAGTGGTTTAGTATTACTCAGTCAATTAGGGATTTCACAAATTCTCTCCGCAGAATACGTGACATGTGCCGTATGTGCACATATTCTGCTAAGAAATGGACAGTTTTAATCCATTACACGAAATTCATGGTGCAATTTGAGGCTATCACAAATGTGTGAAACACAAATCGCACAACCTCCTGATGACAGTACATACCGCCACAATATGTCATACACGAACAGACCGTGGAATTCAGTACGTACACGAAACATATCCTTGCAAAACTAACTGTATCAAATAGTGAACGACATAAACTCACTGTTGCTTCGCATCATCTGACATGTCACCCATATCCAATTACGATAATTCCTGCAAAGAATTTCATGCAAGATTGATAAGGATGCAGAAAGAACGTTACTCCCAAATTGTAACAAAATGAAATTGACTGTTAACAACTTGCAATGAACGGACCATTCAGTTGTACGTACATTGTATGAGTGGTACTTTTCGTTTATTGTTCAAGTACGATATGTTGTCGTTAATTTATGCACGTATGGCATGCCACTGTTTTATGAAAATTAATTGCCCATATTTTGTACTCGTTTTATAGCATTCACGACTTCAAGCCAGAAACAACAACCAATACGCACACTTCAAACAGGGTCACATTGGACATTCAACCTAGGAGCACACATACGCAACTTACAATCATGCAGAGAAAAAAAAAAACGGCTACACTGCTCAACCAAGACCGTTTGTCACTGTGGAACTCCTCAATGGCAATATCAGTTTGTCACCCGTGTACTTTGTATACCTAATTGTACGTATGGTTTCAATAACCTAAGGAGGAACAGTTTAATAGTTGAGAAATGGTAATGTCATGCGAGGGGAACACAGTAGGTCATAATAATAATGTGCTTAATCAAGAAAAAATAGACAGACTCACACATGCCCGATAAAATGACCAGTGTTACCGTCGGCGAGCTGGCACAGTCGAAATGGAGAGACAGAGAGAGAGTGTGTTACTGGAGGTGGACAGCAAAATCGAAATGGAGAGAGAAGGAGGGACAGCAAAGTTGCCGAAATTGTATGTGGGAAATGGAAATGAGTTGGTGAGATTAGAAAGGCTACGCCATGTGGGTCATCATGAAAAGTACTGCATTTGTGGGATTTTATGGGCGTTGTCTGCTGACTTTGGTTTTTGTTCCAAATTTGGGAGGGAAACGGAAACGTACGTGACACTACATATTAAGGCCAAGTTTAGCAAGTTGGAAAAAAATTAAAACGTCAAAAAGTTACTTAGAAACTTAAAAAGTTTTCACTATTCACCAAAAGTAAAAAATTACAGCTGCACAATTCCGAATTCTAATTTTCCCTTACATAAACTTTTTAATACAACTTTTTAGTACACATTTTTCCATAAACAATCAAAAAGTTAACCCAATCATCCATATATTTTTACTAAATTTTTTAGTCCAAAAAGAAAAAAATTGCACTTTTTTAGTCCAATTGTTTTTCCTCAATTTTTTAATATAAATAAATGTACTTTTTTGACTTTTGGTAAAATATGGGTTCCGTTTGGGCTGTGAAATATGAATTTTTAATATATATATGTATATGTATACATATATATGTAATAAACAAATGTGTATAATTAATTTCAGTTTCAAAAAAATTGGAGACGGCAAAAATTTGCAAACAAGTACAAAAAACCCCAACATTATAAAAACATAAAGTTCAGCGATTGGTACAGATATTGTCGTAGTAGACGTCCGGTGTGACTTTCGGTCGGATGTCCGGGAGGGCTTTCTCCCAGCATTTCCCTGCCTCCCCTCCCACGGTAAAAACGGTAGCTACTGTTAACAGGCAAACTAACATTGCACAGTAATTATGGTCAGTAACGTTACCCTTACTGCTGCACAGAATCAACAAACAAGAAACTTTGATGGGAAAAATTTAACAGCTGACAGTAACAAATAAAGTAACACATCCATTGTGGATGTAACTAGAATGTTAGCGATATAATTATAACAAACTACTTATTCACAGTAATAAGTAGTGGATTACTAATTGTTAATTTTGTTTTCACAGATAGGAGTTCCAATTAGGGTTGTTGCTGTTTGGTAGTGCTTGTTGGCTTCTAAAGGTAAAACTGTTACATGCAAAACGAGGCGTAAATTATTTTCGTTCAGGACTGGACATATCGAATGCATAAGTACAAACAAACTGAGACAGCAACTTAATTACTAAGACCATCTCCAACGCTTCACCAAACCTAGCATCAAATTTGAAATTTGGTGAAAAAAGTACTGTTTGGAGTTCCAACGGTTTCACCAAATTGATATCAAATCGAGAATTCACCAAACGTTTCACCAAATCGAGGACAGGCTTCGCATTTAACCAAAACACTATGCATGACCGTTAGGGGAGACCAACCGGTCGACCAGCCGGTTATCGGTCAACCACCAAATGGTTCAAACAGTTCTCAAAAAAGGGTTCAAACAGTTAAAAAAAAATGTTTAACTTACCGGTCGACTGACCGGCCGGTCAACCAACCGGTCAACCACTAAAAGGTTCAAACTGTTCAAAAAAATTGGTTCAAATAGTTCAAAAAAAAAAAAATTTCCTTTTACTGGTCGACCAACCGGTTGTCCCCGGAGCAAATCTGATAAAAGGTGAAGCGTTGGAGCCAGTGGTATCAAATTGAAGAAAGTATCATTTTTTCATCAGATTTGATGAAAAAAGAAATTCACCGTTAGAGATGCTCTAAGGAAGCACAGTAAGTACATTACATAGGATAACAGGGGCCAAACTAGGAAATCTACGTATATATCGAGGGTATCACAATCCCAACGTATTCTGAATACACAAATATTTGGCATTGCATTGGACAATGCTATTCAGCCCGTGGGGCCCATCAGGGGACCCATTTTGATAATCTGAATCATTATATGTGTACAGTTCGTCAAGTACTACATGCCTATGGAAAATCACGTTGATCGAATATCGATAGGTATCTGATCGGAGTAGTTTTCTTTCAACCGTTAACTATAACACCATCCCTTATTTTTATTCAAAACTTATTTGATCATATAGTTAGCGATATCCGATGAGCATGATTTTTAATAGACATATAGTACTGGATGAGTTGTACACATTGCACGGTTCAGATTGTGAAAACGGGACCTGTGATAAGCTCCCACGGACCGAACAACACTGTCCTGTGTAATTTTGTTGTGCACCCATGTGTAATTTGTATCGGGACAGACCAATCACTATGTCTTCCATTATTACTTTTAATTTGCATCAAGCAATTTATGTTTTTAAATTTTGTAATTTGTGTGTAGCGGTAACTTTTTAGCTTGTTCAGTAAGTTTTTTTACTTTTTGTCTTCTTGAAGACATGCCAAACCAGCACTAAACCATGACAATATTACTTATAGTCCCATCACTGTCAGTCCCCTGACTACTAATTCCCTCAGTAACAATCCCACCCCTTATAGTTACCAGTACTATTATTGCCATCTCATAACTACATTTGTTGTCGGTTCAATGTTCTCTCGCTGTTTGCATCATGACTAAAGTGGAGACTGGCCTTGTTTGGGAATAGCCTGATTCTTGCAATTTTTGGATATTTGGGTAACATATGAGCTAGAAAAAACTAGTGGGTTGTTTGGTTTGTTTTTGGGAGAGTTCTTTTTGAAAAAAATTTTGGGGACAGAGTTTACAAATGTTTTTGGTTAGTTTAGTTGTATATTTTGAGTGACAAATTTTTTTTGGGAGTTTGAGATGATTTGATATTTTGGATGAATTGAGTAGATGTGTGTGAGAGAAAAAGTGATTGAGAAGGACGGAGGAGAGAGAAAAAGTGCTTGATTGATGTGTAATAGAGAAACTGATTTTCGAAATTTTTTGAGAAAAATGTCAAACCAAACAATTTGTGGATTTTTCCCCCTAAAACTCATTGGTAAAATTCAAACCAAACATACCCAGTACGTTTGAGACGAATTTTTAGTTTTTTACAAAAAAATGTGCAAAAAGTAGAGACAAAATAAAATTTTTTAATTTTTCGATGTGTTGTTGCCTTTTTCATTTTTTCAGTAAATTTTTGGCTTTTTCACTAAAAATTAAAATAAAGAAATAAAATTTTTCATTTTCCTACTCTGCTATACAGGTTATACAGAGTATACACCTCAATCTCACTCTCACTCCCCCTCACTCTCACACTCACTCCTCCTCCACTGAACCCAGCCTGACCGGCGACCATTCCCGACGGCGACCCACTCGTAAACCTAACGCACTGCTGTAGCCCTCATTTTCTCTGCTTCGCGAACCATAGCTCCACCGCGACCACCATCAGCTATAGCAAAGGAATTTGTTGACGAGAACGTGGGCTTTCAGGCCATAGATGAACCAGGTTCGTCCTCCAAACACTGAAATCAAAAAGTTAGGGTTGTACTTGATAAAGTAGATTTAAAATTTCGAAGTTAGGGCTTCCAAAATTAGGGCTTTCAAAATTAGGGCTTTGAGTATTACGGCTTCGAAAATTAGGGCTTTGAAAATTACTGTTATGCAGATTGATAAATGGTATGATTGAAAAATGTGGCATATATTGTCCGGAACATATATATATATATATATATTTACCTTGTAGAGTTAAAGTATAAATTTTGCAGAACGTAGTATGATTATGCAGAAAGTGATAGAACATAAAATGAAAGGATTACATCTTTGCAGAACATAGTATGATTATGCAGATTGATAATTAGTTGAACAAATGCATATAGTTGTGTAATTTCCAATGTGTGATTGATAATGTGGTTTTGGTGTATTTGTTGTCAATCACGCATGATTTGTTATAATGAACTGCTATCAACTAATATGTTAGCTGCGTGAATTGAATTAACTATTATGAACATTGATAACTATTATCAAATTGAACTTAAATGTTCATAACTATTACTGATTTGTTCATAAGTATTTCAGTGTGCTTTGTTGAAATTCACATGTGTGATTTGTTGATAACTATTTCAGTTTGATAACTACTAAATCACACTCTCCAACAATCTGGCCATAATCATTTCGCTTCAGTATGATTTGTTGATAATAGTTGTTTAACATGTGTGATTGATAATTGAATTGACATTGAACTCATATGTTTGTAAAACTGCCATGTTTGTTCAGATTGAAAATGCTATGTGTGTAACATGTGTGTAATTAATCACAAATGCTATGTTTGAAACTGCGATGTTTGAAACTACTGTATTTGTTCAGTTTGAAAATGCTATGTGTGTACATTGAGCTGCGATGTTTGTTCAAATGCTATTAACAGTTTAGTCTGTGTAACCTCTGTTCAAATGCTATTAAACATGGCAGTTTGAACAAATAGATGTTTTCAGTAAAGACACACTCTCTCCCTCAAATTCAAATAGAACTGCTATTAACCCCATCAAACAGAAGCATAGCAGAGCACTACAAATTTCTCATGTTTGCAGATTTAAAAAATGGCTTCTTCTTCTAACATTAGCAACATAAGATTACAAACGAGGCTGTGCAATTGTGGAAGAACCGCCGCCATACGTATTGTAAGAACCAATGAAAATGGAAATGAAGGGCGTTTGTTCTTTGTTTGCCCATCAAAATATGTAAGTATGTATTGTAAATTTTAATCATTTAGTAGTCACATTAATATTTGTCGTATTCAACTAACTGATTGTCATGCATTGTAGAGTACCACTCCCACTCCCCATTGTAATTACTTCAAGTTCGTGGATGACGATGATAAAGACGTTACGTCCAGAATCTCTTCCAACACTAGAGCTTGTGATGCTTTAACAGTAGAACACTTGAACGATGTAAGGACGAGGCTTGATGACTTGGAAAATGTCCATAGTCGAAGGCTTGAAAGGATAGAAAATATTATCAAAGCGATGGTGTATTTCATTATATTTTCTATCATTTTGTACTTGATCATGTAACTTGTGTACTTTATTGTATTTTGGGAAATTGAATGGAACAGTTTTGGTTCTATTGTACTTTATGATGTAACTAATGTTTATGGAATGAATTTTATTATGATGTAACTTATGTAACTTAGGGTTGGTTTGGGATGTTCTAAAAAAGTGTACTTTTTGACTTATTGGCTTATATGGGTTGGGTTTGAGTTGGGTTTGATGTGATGTGTTAGAGAGGTGATGTGATTTAAATAAGATGATATGACTTAAATAGGATAGTGACTTTTTGACTTTTTGTATTATTTAGTAGATGTCAAACTTGGCCTTACTTAATAGCTTTGTGGAATGAATTTTAGTATGGAATGAATGTACGGAATGAATTTTATAAGTTATTATGATGTAACTTGTAATTTTATTATGTAATGAATTTTGAGAAACGTTGGTTTCATTGTAAGAGCTTTGTGGATGCTATTTGGCAGATCTGTGGACGAATTTTGTGGATGCTATGTCGATTCATTTTTGTGGATGCTAAGTGGATGAATTTTGTGGATGCTCTGTGGATGACTGAATTTTGTGGGTGCTTTGTCACTTATCTGTGACCTATTATCTGTTGCAGGTTCTGTTATCTGGGTGCATAAATTTTGGTTGTAATGAACAACTTCTGTTATTTGTTGCAGGTTTGTTTGTAATGAACAGATTTGGCAGATCTATTATCTGTCAACTAGTATCTGTTTGTCACTTATCTGTCGCCTCAACTATTATCTGTTAGCAAGTTGAAAGCAGATATAGAGTGCGTGGTACATTTTTTCACCATCGTGCTTACTTCTTCATTAATGAATATCAATACTCTGTTTCTGAATGGTCTATTGTATATTTTGTTGTTTTAAGGGGAGTTGATTAGTTCATAGCAATGCGCAATGGGAGACAAATTACTAATGTATAGGTTGACCCCACGGCGTATGCTTCTATACAACCGTTTTGTTTGAAAAAACAAAACATTTGTGCCCATATTGATGTTAGAGTATATGAGACCATTGGCCGGTCGTGCACAATTTTTTTTTTTGCAATTATAGCTTTTGATTCCATTGAATGATTCTGACACTTAAACCTTATTGTCCATATTCAACGATTTACAAAACATGAAGTAATCAACAAAACATAGGTTAATGATAGTTTCTGATATCGGTCATTGACATTATAGAAAAATGACCTTGTCATCGTACTTTGATTCTAAATCGTAAGACAGCTTTCAGTCAATGACGGTGACCCAAAAAAATACCTTCAACAAAGTCGAAATGATGAAGACATTAACACATGCACCGTTGAAATGGTTAGCAGAGTATGACGGTTTGTTAGTTTCTAAGTTGTATTTTTTCGCACCACGATGGCATCTTACAACAGTACGCTTACTATGTCATACACATGTCCAGGTCTCCTAATCCTCGCTCAAATCAACAACCTCGGAGTCTGAGTAATCTAAAAGGTCAGGGTTCGACACCAGTGCAGGATCCTCCATTATAGCCTTGATCGCAGATGTCGGGTTCGATCCATGTATCTTCGACTTTGCCTTTGCGTCCTCTATGCGTGAGTGCTTAATGAGTCGACGAGTCATTTGATCAATCTCACTTTGCAAACGACGCCTAACTTGGGACTCGCTGACATGAGGGAATTGCCGCTGCATTTCAACCGATCAGGCTTTAGTAACCTTGACAAAAACACATCGACAGTGGTGTTCACACTGAACTCGTTTGGCAAACAGTGAAACTGGAATTCCAAAATACTTCCCTAGGCTTGCATCTTGTATTGGGTTGCAATTGTAATCCCGTAGAGGTTGAAAACTCCACAGTGGGAACCCTGTTTCAAAGAAACGTCGATCACCGAAGGAATCGATATACCCACATGCATAATCCAATTCTAGTGACTTCGATCGGGGGCTGTCAGCCCTTGCAACTGATTGTTCACGACCGCGATTACCGTGGTGCGCATCCATAGGTGTGAAGGTTCTTGATTGAGCCCAACTTTGTTTTCACAGGTTCATGAACAATATATGGACGCAAAAACAAACCCAAATGAAAAGGAAACAACACTGGTTGCAAACTTTTTTGTGGTTGGTTGTAAATGTTAAATTACCTTAAACCCGTAGTCATAAATACGTTGGTGGTAGGTTTAAAGATGTGAACACACTTATTGTTGTTTGGTGGCAACACCTATCCAAACTGAGTAAAAGCAAATTAATGACTACGGGTATTTCATTTAATAGGTTCGGTGCAGTTGGAAAGGCATATGTATCTGATAAGAGGAATTTTGCTAAGCTTTATGGATGAGTAGACATATAATTGGGTTGGGGCACAAATACAAATGACGGATGTGAATGTATGCTAAACTGTGGGTGTGGAAATCAATGACAGTGGGATAGTACTCATGGAAGGTACAATGCATGTGTGTTGGAAATGCCAAATAATGGACGATTAGGGGTACTTAATGGATGACTTGGTGCATGCAAGAAGGAACGAATTTTTGCAATATGAATTCGGCCAGATTGAGATATTAATACAATGTATGTCATAATACATGAGGTCTTCTGAAAACATACAAGTCATGTACCATATCTTACAAATACTTACAGCATAGTGTTGTGTAATATTATGAATCTGTACATTTTTAAAAAGTAATTAGTAAAATAAACCATACACATATTCCTACAAAATGTCTGATTCGAACAAGATTGAAGTTATTGTTGAAGCTCATGTTGCTCCTATATTGCAGCAGTTGCAAGATATCTACAAAAGACTGAATGAAGTGGACACACGGTTGTCAAGTTTGGAGCGGCAAGTCGGCGCTATGAAGCAGAACGTTGATTGGCTGACCGATGGAAAATTGGCGACGGACGAAGCGAAGTTTGATAAGACAATGGATGAGGACAGTCAATCAGATAGTACAGACAACTCCTCAGAAGACGCTGCTGATGATGCAGCAGATATGTAGATTTTTTTTTTTTTTTTTTTAACCTTCCCTGTAAGCCATGAAAGTTTTGTTTTGGCTGGAGTCATATGTGCTAATGGGCTGATATATAACTTACCTACAAAGAGTATTGAGTTTTCATTCAGAATGTGATTGGTTTCATTTCTGAAAATTAATTTTCCTTTTTTTGTAATTAAATTATAAATTCATTTCGGTAATAAACAAAAAATACAGCTACGACAGCAGCCAGTAAAAACAATTTCATTATAAATTCATTTTGTAATTATATTAGTTTTTATTTATTTTTAAAAAGTTCAAATTGTTTTTTTATTACAGTTGCGACATCGAAGTGATACTGACAAATTGGGCAGCAAGTACATTCCAAATATGAGTAAAAAAAGCAGCCGTAAATTATGTTTGTTTCAGTCGCATTCATCCGAACAAGAAACATGCATAAACAAAATCTGAACTAAGACAGCAGCCACATCGACATGTTCGATCCATGTTTACATTTGACTTGCACTTTGCAGTTAGTCCATCTTTACATCGTCCACCAAAAACAATACTGGGGAGCCATAATTAACATCCATATTGAAATCAAAGAATAAAAAATTGGTGAAGTCCTGTTGGCACCCAAATTACTAGCGTACTGGCAGCCCATTCCCATCACTGGCCTAGCTTGTGGCATTGCTCATATGAAGGCACTCCCGGTACTCTGCGATCTTTGCATTATTGACATCCATAACGATGTCAACCAACAACTTATGACGCACAGAGGGAGCAAACTTTGTACAGAAAGATCAGAAGACAAATCAATTAAAATTGCAGGACATACAAGGAAGGATTTGATTGACAAATGGAAATGAAGCGGTAGAATGTACCTTGTGTGGACCGGGGCTTAAATCAGGTTGCTACGTGAATTTGATGACGAACATCCCACAGTCAAACGTGCTACAAAAACAATTTCACATTAAAGTTGTCGTCAATGTCAGCAGGTTCATTAAATCAGTCATGTAGCATACACATTAATGTGAGAGAGGGATTGTGGATTACTCGTCCAGTTGTTGTACTGGCCTCTCATCTAACATGCAGAGGCGGAAGCTACGCACGTCTGTAACCTAATCATTTCAAAACTGTAGTTGCAGCAAGTCGTGCATAGTTTGAACCTGTTCCACAAGGTTGAAGTTAGTTTATGTAAAGGATGTTCAAGTTTGTTGTAGTGTTTAGAAATGCACCAGAAGGACATAGCAAAATTTTAGCCACATTTAGTTTCCTTTTGTTCGGTCGGTTGGATGGGACCGAGTCAAATAGGTAGGCTACACGGTCCACCATATCAATTTTAACGCACAACCAATGCACTCCTCTGTAATTGAAAGGCATGTAAATCTACACGTAAACACAAGGGCAGACCTTGTTTAGAGGCCATGTAAACATGTAATGGCTTACATATTTTCATTTTCATATAACGAGATGAACATTGATATTACCCTCTGGCATGCATCAATCGCACCAGTGCATCGGTCATGTCCGAAAAATGATGTCACGGTATGTTCATGGTGCAGAGGTTGCGTATCTTTATTTAGAATCAAAGTCTGCATGTGTAATGCATAAAGGTCATTGACGGGAACATTTGTCAAAATATGTCATACACAAAACACAATGTAGCTTTAAACACTTACTTACCGACAGATATACGGGAAAGAACCAATAAGTGTGCCTCCCGTCATTGTGTAAATCCGTCTGTCGATTAGTCAATTGCACCACCACCAAGTTGATTGGCTGGAACATTGTGTGTAAGACACAAGGCAAGTTGATTAGAAAGGTTTCTGAGTTCGGGGGTACTGAAAAATGCAGCTTCATATTTGCGCAGCTAACACTTACAGTGTCGGATAGCCACGACCCCGGTTTGAGCGTGCGCATGTCACGCCGGGTACCAACTTCACATGCCCGTCCATGAAGATTCATGGAAACGGCAATATCCCTACAAGCAAAAATGATCCTTAGAACGATAGTTATTTCACAGTGGACTGTCATTTAAAATTTGCAAGTAGTAAACAAAACAATACATTTCATTTTTGCTATCGTCAAATACATAGTCAAGAAGTTTTTGTTCCTCCGCCGATAACAACCCTTCGCTGTCCAACATCCTGAACGAGTCCTACAAAAATAAACAGCCAACTAACACTACACATTTCATTAAAAGAATTTAAGTTTACATTACAAGGTCGGTAGTCATAAAAAAGAACGTGAAATGATGTATAAACTGTGAGCCTCAGAGTTTTCCAAACTTGTGATGTTTGGTGCGGAGTTTGTTAGAAATGTGTACAAACATATGCCAGCAGTCATAACTGCAAACATGCAATTGTTTGACGAGTAGTACAATATAACACATATGATTGTAAAATTATTGATTCACATTATTGATGTGGGCACGAATTGGGTATTCAGAACTTGTGGGGCATTAAAGGCAGTATTTGTACCTTGTTCACCTTATCCACACCATCAACATCCACAGGTGAACTGATGTCGTCAATTTCACTATTTGTTTTGCTATCGATGCACCGAACCATATCCCCGACCTCAGTGGCTTGAACTCCACTTTCGCGCATTTTCCCTTTTCTTTTTCCTTTTCCTTTTCCCTTTGCACTTCCTCTAACGATTCCAGTTGCTCCCAATGGTTTGCCAAGCTTAGTAGGAGAAGTATGCACATCATACGGCATGTTCTTCACGGCCACTGACTAAAGGTCAGGAGTGTATTTATCTTCAATTTCGTATGTTTCCCCTGACTGAAGGCCTCCCTTCTTCTGGTTGTCCCCCCTTCTTCGATGTTCAACTTGTGCCCATTATGGAAATGAATTTTGTCCCTTGCCAAGGTTCCCTTCAAATTCTGTTGTTGGTGATCCACCCCTTGTACATCTGAAATATTACACTCCATTGGGTTAACTTCGTCAGATGGTTTGACTATGCCATTGTCATGCGCCTCGACTCCAACAGCAGGGTCCACACCCTGTTTGTCTGCCTGTCGGTTGTGGTGTAGAGAATATACCTTCGATGAGGTGGTGTAGCATTTGCTTCAGTTCACCTAAATTGGTTTGTTCAGTGAACGGTTCATTGCAGCCCAAACTGAAACGTTGAAGCAGTTGCTTTAGCATTTTCTTCAGTTCAGCAACATTGGAGGAGAGGTTCAGCAACATTGGAGGAGAGGTTAATGATACACACATCATTGCCTTCCACCTAATCATACATACACATTCGTGAACTTAGTCTTATAAATCATCGGTAAAATGATGTGGCTCATCTGTGCCAAAATTGCGTAATGCTTGGATAGATTACCTTGTCATTGTCAACAACTTGCTTGCCTTGAAAATGTCGCAACATCTCCATTAAATCTGTTTGGTTATGGATAACTTGCTTCATCATTTCCTTCAGTTAGCGAATATCAGACTCCAAATTGCTCATACGGACTTCATTGTACTGTCCTTTTTGTTGGTTCTCGACATGGCATGCATCCATGTCAGCATCATCGGCGTCGCTTTCGTTGTTACTGTAATCAAACTCCACCTAATCACAGAAACACATAAATGAAGTCTGACATTGTATGTTGAAGACAAGTGGGTTGATGGTGTGAAATGTGCACAGTGGTTGGAGTGCTTACCGCAATTATTGGGAAATTTTACTTCCTTCTGATACGTCGCAGCGTCTCCCGTATTTGGGTATCACCCCAATCATGTAGCCGAGGTATGGACCGCGTCGTAGTCGAGCTCAGACAAACACAATCAAGGTACAATAGCTGTGGACATTAAGGGGCACACCATAGTTAAGTTATTCTTCCCACAAAAATAAACTATATTCAATAACAATGACATTCATTCTTCTCAATTTTGCAGCGGAACGTACATAGAATACCGCTTTTGTTTAGGATGCTGTCAACTTTATAGTCACATATCATGCAATGTTTTTTGGGAAAAAAAATGTACAGCACACCAAGGACTTTATTGATGAAACCAAGAAAATTTGTTATGTGCATGTTTGTATATATGAATGGCTGCAACCCAAAAGTCCTTTCCCAGAATCAATACGTTTGGTTTGGTAATGGTCGTATCAAGGTTTCTTCTGTATATTATTCTTCAACTCTGCGTACAAATGTGTATAATATTTCCTGTGTCATGAATTCTGTGTCTGATTGATTATTCCAAACCGATAAAGATCAATCAATTATGTTCCCCTCTTCGTAACGTAGTTTTAATTGGTTCCTCCATTGAGGTCCGGCATACTTTTTGCCCTGTACTCTTTGTTCTTAAATTCATGATGGTAGTCGCAGAAAATATATTTCTGCGACTACCATACTTGGTCAGGAAGAGTGTTGTTTGTCGTTGTAGACACCCCATTTTTGACCGTCCTCAAGACTTGGACGTCACCGTTTGAACACTCGGTGATCATCCATGTTTGTGTTCGTTTGGAGTTCCCGGAGGTCTCGGCTACGCGCCCTGCCTCAGGATCTCCGAACTTGACCGTTTAGTGTCTGGTTTTGCACCAAACACTTGTGTTTTGCCTTGGAGGAGCAGGGGATGCCTTGTGAGGCATCCCCACACATCACCGGCCATGGCCAGGAGCCACCGGCTAGTGTTTTGTTGCCATCGGCAATATATATTGCCGGTCGGCATTGTATTTGGCCGGCCGACCACTGTTTTTGATCAATCGGCCACTTCTCCTAACCGAGACCTTTTCTTGAGGGAGCTTGACCCTTTTGGACCTTTTTTTAGCTTCTCTAAGAAGCTTGACCTTTTTTTATCTTCTCCAAGAAGCTTGAACCTTTTGACCCTTTTAAAGCTTCTCCAAGAAGCTTGACCCTTTTGAACCTTTTTGTTTAGCTTCTCCAAGAAGCTTGAACCTTTTGACCCTTTTGCCTAGCTTCTCCAAGAAGCTTGAACCTCTTGACCCTTTTTGCCTAGCTTCTCCAAGAAGCTTGGCCTTTTTGATCCAAGCTTCTAAGAGAAGCTAGGCCTTTTTGCTCAAAGCTTCCAAGAGAAGCTTTGCCTCTTTGGTTTCTCTATATAAAGAGAGCCTCTCCTCCCCTTTAGGAGGTTAGAAAATCTGATATAGGAGAGATATATATCACGCTCTCTATATATCTCCCTCTCTCTCTACATTTGGGTGGGTTAAAGGGTCCAAAAGGGGCTTATCCTTGGTCATTTACACACCAAGCCATAGCACAATACCTCCAATGCCCATTCTAGCAGCTTGAGGCTGTCCTCCAGAGGTTAAAAGCTCCCAAACTCAGTCCAAAGGTTGCTAAAGATTGGTTCTACAAGGGTGAGTTCCATTTTACCTCTTTTGTGCATTTTTTTGGCCTATATCTTAGCTCCTTGTGCTTACATCTTTGGGCTCCGACCCTAACTAAAGTTAAGCTCATTTTGAGCCATTTTTCATGTTTCATTAAGGGCTCAACACTGTTTGAGCCCCCCCCTCTTGCACTTGCTTCATTGTCCTTCTTAAATGCCATAATCTTGCATGTATTCTTGGCCTATACGTGATCTGTTTTGGAGCATGATGTAAACTGTAAATAGGCTTATTTTGAGCCCCTCTTCAACATTGAAGAAGGGCTCAACACTGTTTGGGACCTCCATGCTATAGTTGCCTTTATATTCTCTTTTGGGTCCTATTTTTGCATGCCTTGGCAGCCCCTGATGTTGCTGTTTTTGGACTTTGGTCCGGACTAAAAACAGCCATATTTTGACCCCTTTGTCATGTTTCATTAAGGGTCTTTGGCTGTTTGATGAATGTTTTGTATACTTGCTTCTTTGGCCACCTTTTGGCCCATTTCTTGCATAAGAGCTTAGCCCTATCCATGTTTGTTTTTGGGGATTTTACAGTTCTGTAAATGTGCATATTTTGGGTCCCTCTTCAATGTTGTTGAAGGGCCCTAACCTATTTGGAGTTAGCAGCTGTGAGTTGCTTCATAATCTCATGTTTAGGGCCATTTTTGCATACTAGTTTTGCCCTATTTATGTTTGCTGTTTGGCCATGCTTTGAACTGAAAAAATGCTTATTTTGGGGCTGCCTTGCTACTGTCTATGTCATTGCAGTCCATATGTGCATGTTTGTCTTAGCTAAGGCCATTTCGGGTATGCCAAAATTCATGTTTCGCGGGGACGAATATTCCAGGCATTCGGGCGATGTACTTATCGCCTCATTTCGGCTGTTTCCGCCCACATTTCAGTGCTGAATCTCATTAGCAGGTTTTGGCATATCATTTTCCATGCCATTGCATTGCGAATAACTGCCATGCTCCGGTTGGCTGTGCCCCGTGGCGCAACCAACGCCATTCAGACACTTCATATTGACTGATTGCATCCCCATTCGGGGCCTCTGCTATAGTGGAAGTACGCTGTATTCTCGACCTGCAGCTGCTTCTAATGTAGCTCTTAAGTTCGAGATTGCATTCTATATGCCAGTTTTAAGCCACTTGCCATTGCATATGTCTCGTGCCTGGTCGGTTCCTTGGCCGTAGCCAGGTGCACGCACATTGGAATCGACCCCATTCTCATTTTCATTCATGCTGCTCGCCTATTGTTGTGTGGTTCGAGGTCCCACTTGTATTGGTGTAAGCCCATCTTGGCATTGTGTATGCCATGTTTCAAAGCGTATGCACATGTTATGTTCACCAATTTAGTAGCTTGTGGTTATGCCATGTAAGGTCGCATAGGCACTGCCCTGTAGTTGTATGCATACCTCAGGAATTGCATTGGCTCTGATAGGCATGCATGCCTTGCCTCTTGAGTCATGTGATAGAGGTTAGGGCTTTAGTGTTTGTTTGGTTATGCATTGACATTGTGTATATGCAAAGCACCACTTGGTTACTGCGACCATCACGATCGAAATGCGCATGGTTGTCGAGAAATCAGGGAACACCCCCTTGAGTCCAAAAGCATGATACAGGGATTCGTTGGTGCAGCACATTGCTTGAAGATGTGCAATTTCTATCATACGCCTGTCTGATCTTGTTTTGTCAAAAACCTTGTCTTCGCAGGCAATTTCTGCCCGACCGGCACATCTTCAGTCGCATCCAGGACGACGCGCATTTATACCAGTTGCCGATGCTTTAATCTCCAAGCCGCAGACCATGGATATCTTGTAAGACGGCTGGTGGCCATCCCTACCCAGCGTGATGTTCTTGCCAATGCTCCATTAGAGGTCTCTTGAGTAGGCTTTGAACCCCAAAGTTTTTCAGAGAGAAAAGCCAGTAAAACAGCACGAACGGCAGCGATGTATATATCGCAGCGAGTTCCGGGCCCGAAATGTTCGTCACTTTCGCGCTCCCGGGGCGGGGCGCGCACCGATTCACCGTGGCCACCTTCCCTTTGCATTTGATTTTATTGATTAATAGAATTCTGTAATAATTTAATTTAATGGGTTAAGTATATCTTTTCGGCACTGTACATATTATTCGTCCCTCGAGCGAG
>NW_021027855.1:657655-704636 GCF_004153795.1 Camellia sinensis | reverse complement strand
TTTTCACCCAATCTCTTATCTCCATCATCTCCTTTGTTGTTGTGTTCCTAAGTTGAGATTATTGAAGAATCTAAGCCTCTCATCATATTCTAGAGAATTTGAAGTTGTTCTTCAAGGATCTTTGAGGATCTTCGAATTTTTCAACTCCTTTCTTGAACCCTCTCTTACAATAATAAAAATTGATACGTAAATTGCGAAACTTGAATTATAAATTTTGATATTTATTTTATGTTCATAATTTACAACAATTTAACTATTTATTTTATTTTATTTTATTTTATTTTATATAAACATATTTTATTAATTCATTCACATGCTATGCATAGCACGGATTTTCACTAGTTTCTCTAGAATACAAAAACCACAAATACATTGGCTTGAGAGCATACACCTCTAACACACACCAAAAAACAAAAAAATTCATTTAAACATTTGCCAGTCTTCCTTACACCTAGACTTGAAATAGAAAACAAGGATTTCAAAAGATGTCAGAGACATGCACTTGTGCATATATATATAAAAACAACAGTGATCATATACATGAACAATCCAGGAAATTGTTTCTCATAAGGCCGAAAACCCGGAAGGGCGACCCAGGCAAAAGTTAGAGCAAGAGAAAAATACAAAAAAAGAAAAGAAAAAAAAAACGCAAAGAAAAGAACAAAAAAAGAAAATAAAAAAAAATATAAATGAAATGAAAAGAAATGAAAAGAAAAGAAATGAAAAGAATTGAAAAGAAAAGAAAAACAAAGCTCGCAAGGTCGAATGAGGATCCCATGGTACACCTGCGACTATTTTCAGACGTCCTAAGACCAATGGGCCTCACTAGATTGCAGAAGCTGTCTTTGTTTGGCCGGACCCTGTCGGGTGTAGCGGCCGCATGTTATGCCAAATTGGAGGATGACGTCAAGAGAAGTTGGGATGAGATGGCTGAGGCCTTTGTCGCACAATATTCATACAATACACAAATCGAGATTACGACCCGTGATCTTGAGACGACGAGGCAGGAGCCTAAGGAGAGCTTCTCAGAATTCGTGGCCCGCTGGAGGGCCAAGGCCTCAATGATGACCATTAGGCCAACAGATAAGGATCAAATACGGATGATTGTGCGCAATCTCCAGCCTAAGCTAATGCAGAGAATGATTGTAATCCCCTTTCCCACTTTCTCAGATTTACACGATATGGGGGTACAAATCGAAGATGCAATGAGGCAAGGTTTGTTTGACCAGGATAAGGAGCAGCCCAAGAGGGCATTTTCCCGCAGTTCGAATGCGACCACCAGCGGTGACGCAGCTGTAAGATCTTCCGAGGTGGGCATGGTCGCCACCACCACACCAAGAGTAGCCACCCCCTTTGTTGGTGCATCCACTTCAAACCCCCGAACTTCAAACTATCTACCCCGAGGCAAGAGGGTTTTCACCCCACTCTATATGTCTTTGTCTAAAGCCCTGGGGGTCCTACTCAGGAAAGGACATCTGAAACCATTAGAGCAACGGCCTCTACCCGATCCTCTCCCTCCAAAGCATGACCTGACTAAGTACTGTGCTTTTCATCAACAAACCGGTCATGACACCGACAGTTGTGTCTGTCTCCGCCATGAGATACAAAATTTAATTGACAACAGGGCCATCCCCGCACCTGGTCCTGCAGAGTCTATCGACTCTTGACCAGTGAACTTGTGGGGGATAATGTGATGTGATTGAAGGATGAACCATCTGCGGGCGGCGCTTAGTTTACTCCGGATGTGGCGTATGGCACGCACTGTTTTGAGCATTTGTGAATGCTGGGTTTTGTACATTCTGGCTTGGGTATTGAGTCAGTTCTGTTGTTTTGAGTCTGTCTCTTTGTTTTGAGTCAGTCTTTTCATATCGAGTCAGTCCTGTTGAGTCTGTCTCGTTGTATTGAGTCTGTCGGGTCTGTTTTGTTGTATCGAGTCAGTCCTGTTTTGTTAAGAGTCGGGTGATTCCGGGGGTGTTACCTCGGACATCACTATCTTGTTTTGCGTTTGTCCTTTTGCTTTCCTTTGAGTCTGTTTCTGCCAGGGAGCCAGTTGTGCCAACAGATCTGAATGGAACAGCAGTGATTTTCACACTCTTGTGTTTGCTTCTGTTGTATGCCAGTTGTGCCAGAAATTCTAAATGAGATGGCAATATTTGACTAGAAGCTGTGTCTTTTCTGTGCTTTGAATTCATTGCATCGACTTAAGTTTTCGAAAACTTTTTTTTTGAAACATTGTGAGAAAAACAAAAAGGAAGGAATTCCTTGGGTTTTGCAAAACTTGATCAATTGAGAGAAAGAGAAGCATGTTAAGCCCTTAATGAATGAAATCATGCTTGTCGACGTGAGTACTGAGAAGGATCTTGGCTTGATCCAGATTGGTCCCACACTATCTTCGGCGCGAGCAATTTGTCGTTTTCCTAAAAAAAAAACAACTTTAAAAAACAAATGTTTTGCGCGGCCCTGTGAAGACTTGTGTGGGATCACTCTTGAGATTGTGCAGCTTAGGATCGCTCTCAGCCTCGAGATTCGACCCCTCACTTTCAAACCTTGAACCTGAGTTCAGAACGTTCGACGGTCAACCACAACGTAAGGCCTGTGTGGCGATTTTGAAGCAGCTCTCGAACAAGAGGCACCAAAGTCAGATCAAGAAGATCAGATCAAAGGAAGCTTGTAAAGCTAGATCAGAAGCCCCCCCTCAAACTAGGGGCAAAAATGTCAGATATGCTCGAAGAGCCGAAGATGGATCCTTCAGTAAATCAATACAACAGCCACTCTCCTGGATACGGATGGCTTCAAAACCCTAAAACCATTTGGGCATGGACTTGTTACACTTTTACCCTTGAGAGGCTCGCTGCCGAAAAACCCGGAGAAGGCGACCAGGCAAAAGTTAGAGGCAAGAGAAAAATACAAAAAAAAAATGCAAGAAAGAAAAAAAAAAAAAAAAAGAAGAAGAAAGAGAAAAATGCAAAAAAAAAAGAAGAGAAAAGATGAAAAAAAATTGAAAAGAAAAAGAAGAACAAAGCTCGCAAGGTCGAAAAACCCGCAAAACGGGCGCCTTGGCAAAAGTTAGAAGGCCTAAAAAGGAGAGCGTTAATACCGAGTGTACCTTAACCGGACTACTTAAGGGCTGATTCCCATGTTTGGGTTACTGTAGCAACTCATCTAAGTCCAGCCACAAAAACACCTCTAAAATCGATCGTGTCATGTAATGTTTTGATTGTCTTTGCCTCTCTCGTATCCGAGGTTCGATTGTGATCGTACACTCTGGGATTTGATTGCAATGCGTGCTTGTGCCGTCTCAACAGGGCCAACTTTCCATGCCGATGCAGCCTCTTCGAGCAAGGGGGCAATTTTCCTCCAAACTGAGGTGTGCGTCTCAAGAGTAGGTTCCGTGCTTGTTAAGCAGTCGGACCGTTTGCAAAAATAGTTTTTGAAAATTTTACTAAGGTTGACTAATTTTCTCGAAAAATTGTTTCTCTCTTTCCAAAACTGGACCATTTCTTGGACCCAAAAAAGGAAATATTTCCAGTCTCATAGCACTGACTTGCATGATTTCAAGATCAAAAATCGAACAAGTGTGTTTAATCTAACTCTCATGTTGGTTAAGATTGTTTAGTAGGAAAAACCAAAACAAAAAAAAAAAAAAAAAAATGACAAAAATGAATAAAAAAAAAAATAAAAACGGTCAAAATAATGAACTAGGGCACATTTGAGTCAGGCTTCCTGTCTTTTCCCTGTTGTCAATGCATTTTCCAGAAAGGGCACTCTACTTGCCAGAAAGGGCACAACTGAAGTTAACAACAAAGGGCTGAAAGCTCTTTCATCCTCCAAGCAACGAGGTATCAAGCTAAGTGCGAGGCACAGACTGGAATGGGACAAGATATTCCACTCCCTTATCTGGACAGATCTGACCACATCCAAACTCCCTAGCAGAGCATTGTCAACCGATGTCAGCTGCAGATTTGCTACACACCCAATTGTAGCGCAGCCCCTCTGTGGAAGAAACTCACTGTTGTAAACAAGAAGAAGAATCTGGCAGAATGCTAGGGGCAAGAGCCCACAATTGTCTATTTATTCATCAACTACCCGGGGGAGGGATTAAAAAATGAGAGATTGAAGAATAGAGAGATGTGCGATGAGAGAAAAAGTGAGAAAAGGGATTTTTCAGAAAAATAGAGCTTGAGGGCCGAGTGATGTGAGGATCACAAATGAGAAAGGGTGGGAAACAATACCCGAAGGAACAGGCTCCCTGTGCACGTCTGTATGTCGTGTCTTTTGTTTTGTTTCTCTCAAATCTTGTTTTGAGTCGTTCCGAGCGTGTCTTGTTGTGTTTAAGTTATTTTACCTTTTGTTTTCTGTTGTTGAGTCGTAGTGCGCTATGTTCAGTCGTAGGCTCAATACCCGGTCGAGAACTCATTCTCAATTTCAAAAACAAATCATTTTGTGCTCGGAGTGCTGTGCCATTCTCCACATTTGTGCAAAAAAGGGAATTTGTTCTTTCGAAAACTGCAGGGTTCAACCCAGGTCATGTCAGAACAGTAAAACCAGGACCTATTTGAAGCTATATGGGTTCCAGACTACAAAACAAAAGCAAAAGAGGAAAATATCGGGTATCTGAGTGTGCTTCAACTTCGGAAAACTCCGTGATTGTGCTCCGGATGTACTTCAAGCCTTGTCAGTGCTCCGAAGAATGAGGGTGCCTCTACTCCAAGCTTAAGCCTGCTTCAAGTCAGAATGGCAATTAAAGCAGCAGCAGATGTTATCTCTCGCCAATGTAAACAGGGTGTCCCTTTTTCGAGCAGAGTTGTGTTGCCAAGTCCTCCGAAAGGTAAATCAGAGGCACCAAAGTACGTGTTTGATGCCCTTCCTTTGCATAGAATGTGAACTTTCATATACACTTTGGTTGCATGCGTGCCGCGCATCGTTATATTTCTGCATAGAATATGCTTTCAATGTTGCATAGAAAATGCCCCCTACTTGCATAGAAAATGCATTTTATCGCACTGTCGTGTGCACCTACATTGCATTGTTTTGCACGCTCTTTTATTCGGAAACACTGGGATACGTCCTTATGTTTTCCCTTTTTTCTGAAACATTAGGATACGTCCCTATGTTTCTCATTCCTTCCGGAACACCGGGATACGTCCCTACGTTTTTTCTCTTCTTTCTGAAACACCGGGATACGTCCCTATGTTTCTCTTCCCTTTCCGAAACTCCAGGATACGTCCCTATGTTTCTCTTTCCTTTCTGAAACACCGGGATACGTCCCTATGCTTCTCCTTCCCTCTGAAACACCGGGATACATCCCTATGTTTCTTTCACCTTTTTTTTTTAAAAAAAAACACCGGGATACGTCCCTACGTTTCTCTCCTTTTGAAACACCGGGATACGTCCCTACATTTCTCTCTTTTTGAAACACCGGGATACGTCTCTACGTTTCACTCCTCCTTTTTCGAGACACTGGGATACGTCCTTATGTTTCTCTCCCTTTTCCGAAACACCGGGATACGTCCCTACGTTTCTTTCTCCTTTTCTGAAACACCGGGATATGTCCCTATGTTTCTTCTCCTTTGTCGAAACCTTTGGGATACGTCCCTAATCCTTGGGATACGTCCCTAACCTTTGGGACACGTCCCTAATCTTTGGGATACGTCCCTAATCTCTGGGATACGTCCCTAGTCCTTGGGATACGTCCCTAACCCTTGGGATACGTCCCTAACCTTTGGGACACATCCCTAACCTCTGGGATACGTTCCTAACCTCTGGGATACGTCCCTAACCTTTGGGATACGTCCCTAACCTTTGGGACACGTCCCTAATCTTTGGGATATGTCCCTAATCTCTGGGATACGTCCCTAAACTTTGGGACACGTAACCTTTGGGACACGTCCCTAACCTCTGGGATACGTCCCTAACCTTTGGGACACGTCCTTAACCTCTGGGATACGTCCCTAACCTTTGGGATACGTCCCTAATCTTTGGGATACGTCCCTAATCTCTGGGATACGTCCCTAATCCTTGGGATACGTCCCTAACCTTTGGGATACATCCCTAATCTTTGGGATGCGTCTCTAACCCTTGGGATACGTCCCTAACCTTTGGGATACGTCCTTTTGTTTCTCCCTCTTCGGTTAAAAGCGTTCGGAATACATTCCAATGCTCACACCATTTCAAAACACTAGGATACGTCCCTGTGTTTCTCTCTCCTTCCGAAACTTCGGGATACGTCCTATGTTTCAAACTTCGGGATACGTCCTATGTTTCTTTCTCTTTTTCCGAAACACCGGGATACGTCCTTATGTTTCTTCCACTTTTTCGGAACACTGGGATACATCCCTATGTTTCTTCCACTCTTCCGGAACACAGGGATGCGTCCCTATGTTCCTCTTTCTTTGGTTAAGAGCATTTGGAATACGTTCCAATGCTTATACCTTTCCGAAACATCGGGATACGTCCCTATGTTTCTTTGCATGATCATAAGTTATGCTCGGCCTTGTGCATTGTCTTGCATTTTGCCCCTGCCCTCGGGCGCATACCTTTATTTGTAGCTTGTATGCTTTGTCTAAGTCTTCGGCCTTGTCAAAAATGGGTCGTCTCTGGGCTTTGACATTCACTCCCGTCATTGTTATGACTTTCGAGTTCTGTCAAAGAGGGGCAACTGTAGACACCCCATTTTTGACCGTCCTCAAGACTTGGACGTCACCGTTTGAACACTCGGTGATCATCCATGTTTGTGTTCGTTTGGAGTTCCCGGAGGTCTTGGCTACGCGCCCTGCCTCAGGATCTCCGAACTTGACCGTTTAGTGTCTGGTTTTGCACCAAACACTTGTGTTTTGCCTTGGAGGGGAGGCATCCCCACACATCACCGGCCATGGCCAGGAGCCACCGGCTAGTGTTTTGTTGCCATCGGCAACATATATTTCCGGTCGGCATTGTATTTGGCCGGCCGGCCACTGTTTTTGATCAATCGGCCACTTCTCCTAACCGAGACCTTTTCTTGAGGGAGCTTGACCCTTTTGGACCTTTTTTTAGCTTCTCCAAGAAGCTTGAACCTTTTGACCCTTTTAAAGCTTCTCCAAGAAGCTTGACCCTTTTGAACCTTTTTGTTTAGCTTCTCCAAGAAGCTTGAACCTTTTGACCCTTTTGCCTAGCTTCTCTAAGAAGCTTGAATCTCTTGACCCTTTTTGCCTAGCTTCTCCAAGAAGCTTTGCCTTTTTGATCCAAGCTTCTAAGAGAAGCTTGGCCTTTTTGCTCAAAGCTTCCAAGAGAAGCTTTGCCCCTTTGGTTTCTCTATATAAAGAGAGCCTCCCCTCCCCTTTAGGAGGTTAGAAAAATCTGATATAGGAGAGATATATATCACTCTCTCTATATATCTCCCTTTCTCTCTACATTTGGGTGGGTTAAAGGGTCCAAAAGGGGCTTATCCTTGGCCATTTACACACCAAGCCATAGAACAATACCTCCAACGCCCATTCCAGCAGCTTGAGGCTGTCCTCCAGAGGTTAAAAGCTCCCAAACTCAGTCCAAAGGTTGCTAAAGATTGGTTCTACAAGGGTGAGTCCCATTTTCCCTCTGTTGTGCATTTTTTTGGCCTATATCTTAGCTCCTTGTGCTTACATCTTTGGGCTCTGACCCTAACTGAAGTTAAGCTCATTTTGAGCCATTTTTCATGTTTCATTAAGGGCTCAACACTGTTTGAGCCCCCCCCTCTTGCACTTGCTTCATTGTCCTTCTTAAATGCCATAATCTTGCATGTATTCTTGGCCTATACGTGATCTGTTTTGGAGCATGATGTAAACTGTAAATAGGCTTATTTTGAGCCCCTCTTCAACATTGAAGAAGGGCTCAACACTGTTTGGGACCTCCATGCTATAGTTGCCTTTATATTCTCTTTTGGGTCCCATTTTTACATGCCTTGGCAGCCCCTGATGTTGCTGTTTTTGGACTTTGGTCCGGACTAAAAACAGCCATATTTTGACCCCCTTGTCATGTTTCATTAAGGGTCTTTGGCTATTTGATGAATGTTTTGTATACTTGCTTCTTTGGCCACCTTTTGGCCCATTTTTTGCATAAGAGCTTAGCCATGCCTATGTTTGTTTTTGGGGTTTTTACAGTTCTACAAATGTGCATATTTTGGGCCCTTCTTCAATGTTGTTGAAGGGCCCTAACCTGTTTGGAGTTAGCAGCTGGGGTTTGCTTCATAATCTCATATTTAGGGCCATTTTTGCTTACTGTTTTGCCCTATTTATGTTTGCTGTTTGGCCATGCTTTGAACTGGAAAAATGCTTATTTTGGGGCTGCCTTGCGTACTTTCTATTTCATTTCATGTCCATATTGTGCATGTTTGGTATAGCTATAGGCCATTTCGGGTGCCAAAATTCATGTTTCCGAGACTATTCCATGCATCGGGTGTACTTTCGCCTCATTTCGGGGCGTTTTCCCCCACATTTCAGTGCTGAAATCCCATTAGCATGTTGCATATCATTTCCTGCCATTGCATTGCATATGCCATTGCCTCGGTTTGCGTGCCCGTGTGCACGCATTTCGAGGCACTTCATTTCATCCATCGGCCCTTATGTGAGTGTGGCTTGAGCTCTCTCATGTTAGTATAAGTCCATGTTGCATTCTAATATGCCATTTTAGCCATTGCATTGCATATGCCATTGCCTCGGTTTGCGTGCCCGTGTGCACGCATTTCGAGGCACTTCATTTTCATTTATGGCCTCCTATGTGAGTGTGGCTGAGGTCCACTTGTATTGGTGGTAAGCCATCTTGCATTGTGTATGCCATTGTTCAAGCGTTGCACATGTTATGTTGTTAGCAGTGTATGCCATGTCAGTTGCATAACATGCTTTGATTTTTGTTTGCATACCTAGGTGCATTGCATTGGCATGCATGCCTTGCCTCTTGATCATGTGATAGAGGTTGGGCTTTATGTGTTTGTTTGGTGCATGTCATTTGAAATCAAAATGCACAACTTGGTTTCTTGGGCCATCACGCATTGAATTGCGCAATTGGTGGTCCGAGAATCAAGGAACATCCCCCTTTGAGTCAAAAGCATGATAAGGGATGTGTTGGTGCACACATTTGCTTGGAATTTCATGCCATACACTGTCTGTCCTTTGTTGCTGTCAAAACTGTCTTTTGCAGGAAGTTTCTGCCGACCGGCAACATTCAGTGCCGACCGGCCATTTATTCAGTGTCGATAGCTTTATCTCCAGCCGATGGATATTGTACACGGCTGGTGGCCATCCCTCCCAGCTGATGATGTTCTGCAATGCTCATAGAAGGTTCTCTGGGACTTTGACAAGTTTTCAGAGAAGAAAAGGCAGTGAAAACAGAGGCAGTAGTGCTATGGCAGCGAGTTTCCGGGCGATATGGGTCAAGCATGCATCATTCGCGCATCCCGGGACGGGGGCCGTGGCCACCTTTCCTTTGCATTTAATTTATTGATTAAATAAGAATTCTGTAATAATTAATTAAGTAGTTAGTTATTTATTCGGACTGTAATATTTATTCGGTCCCTCCGAGCGAGGGCGAATTTGTAATAAGTGTGGGTGCGTGTGTGCATGTCTTCCAACCCCCACTTCTTTCTCCCTTTTACTTACCTGCTTTTGATGGTTAGTATTAGGTCATATTTAAATTAGCATACCTTATGCTATGCATGCGTGCATCCATACATTTGTCTTGCATGCACCGGGCTCGGCACATCATACTAACTGCATTGTATTTCTATTCCAAGTTGAATACGTGTTAGTTGTAGCATCATCATATGCCATCCATAGATTAGCCGAGCCTGTTTGGATTGCATCTTTGCATGTGTTGCATTAGCAATTTCAAATATGAACTAGGATCATGCATGTGATTACTAACTAGTTTCTGTTTTGGCTTGGAGTACTAGGTGAGCTTTTATGCTTTAGCATACCGCATGCGTGTAAATGCTATCATGATAGCATGCTTACCATGTGGCTAGATGCTTACGTGATAAACTGTTTGAATGCCTGTGGATGAAGGCCGAATTGCTTAAATTTGGATAATTCATTAAAACTGTGAGTTTTAAGCCGTGAATGCTATCATGACAACATGTTTACCATGTGGCTAGATGCTTAAATGATAAACTGTTTTAATGCCTGTGGGTGAAGGTTGGATTGTCTGAGTTGGAAACACTCATTGAAATCCGTGTTTTAGCCTACTTGCGAGTAGCAAATTCCAAAGCATTTTTCCAAGACAAACGGATACGCAATGCTTATTTCCAAATTAAGCAATCTAGTCTATACTTGTTTGCTGTGCGCATAACATAGTAATTCTAGGCTAACAACCGAAATAAGAACACAGTTTTCAAAAACGGATATCACGGTTAGTAGAGGCCGATCTTCGGATCGGGCGAGAGGGGGTGCTCATAGCTGACCTTCCCCAATTGTACCCTAGCTCCCAAGCCGAGGCAACTCTGGTGATGACGGACATGTGGCTTTCGGTACCGAGTCAGGGTTTCCTTAATTTCCCCATAAAAAATATTTAGGTGGCGACTCTGTATCTGGAAAAACAGTCCATGTTTGGCACTTCTTTCAAAAATCTGTTTTCACAAAACGATTTGCCGGATTTGGACTCTTTGGTTCAAGATTAAGAACCGTGACAAATTTGAGAGTCCGAGCTGTAGTGACCCCAAATGAACAGAACGGGACTCACCCTCCCAGGAGCGTTCGGGGGACGTCTACAGTCGTACTCACAAAGCAGGTAACATTGTATGTCCCAATCAAGGCCAATTTGTTGAACCATGATAGAACAATGCATGAAACATATGAACGAGGGAATGGAAACAAAAGATCGAGTTATTGGCATACCATTAGCAGGAAAACACATCCAGTTGCACCGCGATAACCTTTATACTTACGAACACCGTTGTGAAGGAATTGCAGTGTCAACTTTGCCCAATTACAAGCTCGCATACGATTCACGTCCTTCACGGCATGAACGAACGACGGCTTCAAGCCGGTCATTGTGGTAGGACACAACATGGCCCCCAACACGTACAGCGCAAATTTCCTCCGAAACTTGTCCTCCGCACTATCAGTCTAGGTCAGATAAAGTCTTAACTTGTTCAAAGGAATGACTCTGTTAACAACTCCAACCTCATTGTAGATATTGGGATATGCTTCTAATGACCCAGCCAACTGCACGTCATCGCCTTCACACCGTATTCCCAATAACACATTAACTGCCTTACAGGTGAGCCTGACTTGACAACCATGAACATTCAATGAACTACTGTCAAGATCGAAGTTTTGTACCAACCATGCGCAGAAGTTGTGATCTATACGTGTACACTTCATCCCTAGGAGGCCAGCAAACCCAATGTCTATGATTGCCTGCTTTTGTGCTTCGTTGAACCGGTTAACTAGCTCAACAATTGACTTCAATGATATGCGGAGTTGCCTTTTACCCTGCACATTTTTTATCCTTAAATTAATACAAAAAAACAACCAACAATGTCAGCAAAGCAGGACCTAGCCAAATGTATTTACGAAAACATGAAGTACGTAATGACCTTTTCAGACTTGGGTGCACATGGTACTACTTTGGCATGTTCCTCGACGCTCGCCTTAGCCATTTCCGCAAACCTCTTTTCTCATCAGAGGGGAGTGCCTTCCACCTTTTCCCAATCTCCTTTCTACTCTTTAACCAAGAAAGTGACAGACGTACAAGACAAGTAAGAAGTATGAGTCCAAAATAACTGTAACTACAACTTTATGCCAAACGCAATCCGCGTGCATTTTCGGTAATTAAATAAGATTGCAAATACAAATAATAGTTGCAGGAAAAAGTCAGCGACAAAACGTAGCTGGACTTTTACAACGAATTGAAATTTACAAAAACAATAGGAAGGTGACATTATTACATGCTACAATCCTACAAACGTGAAACAATCATAAGCCCACTACGACCATTCAATACAACGTGTGGATAGCAACCCAGCGATGTGTTTCCATCATAGTGTATTATAGAGAATACAGATTTCAACACTCACCATTTTCGTCGGGTGTTGTCTGGCCCTTGCATTTCCTTAAATTGTTGCTGGCTGCATGCAAGCATCGTCAAGCTTATCATCACTAAATGTGAAATATGAATACATATATATATATATATATATGCAAGTTTTTATGTCAAGCTGGCCCCGAAATCGGCATAAGACACCTTTCGTACATCCGGGACTGAACCGACACCAATTTAAACATTTTCAGACATGCGGAACGAAACCAATTTCAAACATCACAAACTGAACTTTGACAAGGTGCGTAATTTTAGTACGAAAAATGTAATTCCAGATTGTCAACATGAATAACTAGTACCTGCAACAAATGAATGGTGCAACTGGCTGCTTTCGACAAGAGCCAGCAATAATGTCAGACATTTGGATATGTTGTTCGGCAATTGTCTTCAATCTTTTCCTTCCTCTTCATGAAAGAGCAAATCATACAAATTAGATTGAAGGGAAAATTACAGGGGTGGTGTACACATTTTGTCCGTTGTCTAATTTGGATCGATGCACTTTAAACTCCCTCAATTCTGACAGTCCATTTTAAATTTTCTGGACATTTTTGGTGAAATTGCTAATGCTGTTTGTGATTTTTAAAACAAATATTGTAATGTCAATTGATTGAGATTATGTAAGTTTAGTAAAGTTAAAAGTTGACTACTACAAAAAGTACAGTTGCCACGTATATGCATATTGTCTGATGCAAAACAGTTAAGAGTTGTAATCAAATGGACGTAATTGAAACAAAAGTTCACAATTGATGATGCAAAGCGAGGCCATTCAAAATTTGTGCAAAACAAATAACATAAACACAAAAGTACATGGGCTGCTGTAAGAATTGATCCCGAAAAAAATTAGCGTATTCCTTGATGGTGGATTTCGTTTGTTTACAAACATATGTACGAAACCAACTGGTAGCAAGTCTTGAAGGAGAAAACTAACATTGTTGGTGCGAGGTGACCAATATCCATCAGATGCAATGATGACAATTCCTGCAAAGTATTCCAATCAATATTTACATGAACACAAACAAACGGCTGCAACATGTGGCTGTTAATCAGAAAATTTTGCATAAACACAAACAACAACACACACA
Organism: Camellia sinensis; assembly: GCF_004153795.1. Taxonomy (NCBI): domain Eukaryota; kingdom Viridiplantae; phylum Streptophyta; class Magnoliopsida; order Ericales; family Theaceae; genus Camellia; species Camellia sinensis. The sequence continues at coordinate 691,506 of NW_021027855.1, read as the reverse complement.
ATTTCCCAACACTTATATAGATTTTGAAACGGACAAAAGAAAGGACACACATCAAAATTTTGCATTTAGTTCACACAGCTTACAATTGAAATAATTATGTGTACAAGCGATAAATGCATAATTTCCCAAAAATTGAAGATGAATGACTATATTTTGTTTTTCATTTAGTGCTGAAGGAGTACACGCACATACTTTTATGAAGGCCCGACTACAAAGAACAAAGAAGCAACTGAACTATTTCATGACGGGGTTAAACAATCTGGACACGATTCTGCTGTCAGTCAAATTGGTGCTCATCCCAGGCACAAAAACCAGATGAAACCCCATCAAGTTGAGGGCTTCAATTTCCTACTGAGCAACTTGGTTGCAGAGAATCGAGGTGGCTACATCCTGGCCCATGCTCCATTACCTTCGGGTGCTCAGACGGTGGGCAGATCAGAGAATAATACTTTTCTGGGCATACAAACAAGTTTCTTCAATTGTATGTGACAATGAAACAAGCAAGACTACCGCTGCCTGCCAACAAATATTACTAACGTACCCATCCATTCTCATTTTGGACGAAGGTCATACTCCCACAAATGAAAGTACGCATTTCATGAACTTGCTCAATAAAGTCCAGATAGCCCGCAACTCATGAATGGCAGCTACCTTCCTCTTGAAATATAACTGCTATTCAACAGCAAGATGGTAACTTCAAGAGAAAGGTTACCGCCATTCAAGAGTTGCGTGCAATGACAGGCAAGGTTGTCCATTTCTACGCATGAGATTTTCTTCGTGAATTGCGTGGGCTTGTTGACTTTTCTGAATTTCTTCACGTCAGCCCTACGACAGTTCGTGCAGTTGAAGAACTGAACAACTTAGTTAAGAAGTTGAACATCACCTGGGATAGGAGCACACTCTATGTGCACGCACAGTTGAGATCCCTCCTAAAGAGTTCACCTACAGACACATCAACCACAGAAACAGAGGGCATTGACGATGCCCGGATGGACCACATCTTAGAAAAGTTGGATATTAGAGAAGGACTGAAGGCAAACTTCTTCCTTAATCTGTTAGGCTTGTCCGAATCAGGTGGGGGAGAAGGTATTGGTTTTCAGCCGTCGTGTCCACCCGCTTAAGTTGTTGGAAAGGCTAGCCATGAAAGTGAAGGCTTCGACTCTAGATTCAGAATTGGGTATGGGGAACGAATAGCTCGCTACAAAATTTGGAAATTGTCATCCTCGTTTCAGCTCTTTCAATTGGCTTTCCTATGTTTTAAGTTGAATACCGTCAACTATGCATGAACTTCAGCACCGAAACAAATAGTTGTTTCCTGTGTTGCATGGACTCGGGTACGGGTGCCGGGTGCGGGTACATACATACATAGGAAACAACATTCAATGGTACGCAACATTCAATGGTACGCAGTCTGGGGAAAAAATATCATATTTTTAATCTAATATGTGACATAAAATGGTACTATATGTAACTTACAGTGTGAAAATGACATTTATAGTAATTTGACAATAATTTGCACATATAATAATTGTGTTATATACAATTATATAAGAAGTGTCTGTTTTTCAAGTGTCCAACACATATCCTATACCCTTGTCCGACTCTCAGGTGTTCGACACGGGTATTTGATCTATTTTGAAGACTCCGTGTAACATAGATTATTTCTAAACATAAGTTCCGACAATATAAAAGCACCGAGTACTACAAAATTGAAAGCAGAATTCAACCGAGTGTGCTAGCCATTGTGGGATCAAGATTAGTCATTGTTTGTTTATCGAGTTTCTTATTTTTGCTTTCTTGGCTACTCTTAAAAAAAATTTGTTTTTCCCGTGCCAACATTACATAAATTTTTTTTTAAAGTCTCTTTCGTTATATATAACCTAACCTAACAAGTTCGCCATTAAATGCAGAACACCTTTTATGCTTGTTGCTAACTACTATGATACCTATGTTCAACTTGCAGCACTGGTAGCAGAGGGAAGATTCCTATTCGAAAGGGAGAAAATAAAAAAATCGAGTACAGAACAGTTCCTATTAGATCGATTTCTGTTAGCAGAGGGAAAAGTTCCTATTCGAATATCACAAAATACGGAAAATGAAGTACACAACTGTTCCTATTGGGTCGATTTCGGGTTGGGTGTGAAGGTATATGCGAATGAAAGAAGACAAACAAGGAGACAAAGAATGTACCAGCACGAAATAAAGGAAATACCAACCGGCGCAGACAAACCGACGGTGGTGCTCGATTAACCCTTGCGGTTGTGCTCCACCGACAAAAATCAACTTCAAAAAAGAATTTATGCATCCACTTCCCTGGCTAGCCTTCCCAAGAACTTCAGCTTTGTTCTTTCAATATGATTTTTGCCCTCAAATATTTTTCTCTGTAAAACCCTACAGCTACGGGGAAATGGAACAACGGAGAGACGGGGAGAGAGAAAGACAAACAAAGAGAGAGGTCCGAGATGGAAGAGAGACGGACGGGCCGAGGGAACTTACACCTCTTCTGAACACTTCGGCATTTTTTGAAAATTTTATACCTTATCTGATAACTTATACGTTTTTATGAAAAGTGACATCATTTATAAATTAATTTTCTTCATAAAAGTTACACCCTGGAACTTATATCTTTTTGTAAAAACGAAACATTCAGCTTGATTGGTCTTCTTTGGGAACTTATATCTTTTGTAAAAACGAAACATTTAGCTTTTGGTCTTGTTTGGGAACTTATATCTTTTGTAAAAACGAAACATTCAGCTTCGATGATTGGTCTTCTTTGGGAACTTATACATTTTGTAAAAACTCACAAAGTTTACACCAATTTCTAAATTTTACACCTTTTCAAAAAATTTACACCTTTTCTCGAAAATATTTACAACTTTTTTGAAAAATTACACATTTTGTGGAAAAACCTCGAAAATATTTACAACTTTTTTGAAAAATTACACATTTTGTGGAAAAACCTCTTTCATAAAATTTACACTTATTATTTGAAGTTACACCTATAGTGAAAAACAAAACTTACATCTTTTGTAAGGTCATTTACACCTTCATTGGAAAAACATACACCATATTTGAAAATGTTATACCTTTTGTCAAATGATTTCTTTTAACAAACTTTATCAAAAGTATATTTTCCATAAAACGTGTAAATTTTCAAAAAAGGTCTAATTGACTTCACCAAAGATGTAACTCCTATTTACAAGGTGTAAATTTTTTTAAACATTTTGTTTCACAAAAGGAGTACCTTTTTAGAAGAGGTGTAAGTTTTTAAAATAATGAGTAAAGTTTTTAAAAAGGTGTAAGTTTTGCTGGCAGAAAAGGTGTAATATCCCATAAAAAGTGTAAATTATATGGAAAAGGTTATTCACAAAAGCAGTAACCATTCGGAAACGGTGTAAGTATTCCCACAAAAAGGTGTAATCATTCAGAAAAGGTTAATATTTTTAACAAAAGGGATAAATTTTATGCAAATATTCCTTCCATGAAAGGTGTATATTTTCAAAAACATGTATGTGGTTTTCACAAAAGATGGAATTTATGTCACAAATGGTGTAACTTCCCATTAAAGGTGTAAATTTTATGGAAAATATAATTCAGATTTCCATATAAGGTGTAAACATGTTCCGAAAAGATGTAACTTATTTCACAAAAGGTGTAAGTTCTAATGAAAGGTGTATATTTTGTTCCTAAAAATGTTTCACAAACAGAGTAACTTCTCATAAAAGGTTTAATTATTTCCACCAAAATGTGTAAACTTTCAGAAAAAATTAAGCTTCCAACAAAAGGTTTTAACCTATATGAAAACATATTTTCCTTATGTATAAATTTTTTCACATAAGAAGTTCGTTTCAGAGAAGACGAGTTTGGGAGGGCTTGGAATAGAGACTCCAAGTCCAAATTCAACCAAGTATGTCAATGTAAAAGAGAACCGTTTGTAATATAGAGCAACAGAGAGAGAGAGAGAGAGAGAGAGAGAGAGAGATAGACTAAGATCAACAGACACAGAGACCTAGATAGACAGTGATCGACAGAGATAGCCAGACCGAGATCGATAGAGAGGGACCAAAATCGACAGAGATCGATAGAGAAGAGACCCACATGGACACAGACAGACCAAGATCGCTGGAGACAAACTGAGATAGACAGAGAGAGACCGACATCAACGGAGAATAGGCTGACATCGACAGAGAGAGGCCAAGATCGATAGCCAGAGACAAAAAAAAAACCCTTTGATTTAAGGCGGCGGTGGCCGTGGAAGTGGCGATGTCCAACGGCAGTGAGCACCGGAGGCCACCGACGCTTGGGTGCTCAGCGGGGGTCACGAACCCTTTGATTTGTTCAGTGGTTGTCCCAATTTGTTTATGAACACTTTGAAGTGTTACTCCTTTTGTGTTTATGAACACTTTGAAATGCTACTCTTTTTGTGTTTATGAACACTTTGAAATGTTATTTCTTTTCTGGTTATGAACACTTTGAAATGTTAATCCTTTTGTGGTTATGAACACTTTGAAATGTTACTCCTTTTGTGAAATAATTTTTTCCATTCAATTTATACTTTTTGTTGAAATTTACACCTTTTTTGAAAGCCCAAACCTTTTTCAAAAGTCACTTACATCTTTTGTGAAAAAAAAAAAATTCATCAAATTTATATCTTTTGCTAAAATTTACACCATTTCGTGGAAGTGCTTATATCTTTTCTAAAAAGTTACTCATTTTGTGAAACTATTTATCTCGTTAGATTTATACTTTTTTTTCGAACATACACCTTTTGTGAGAGCCAAACTTAAGCCTTTTTTTGAAGTCAGTTATATCTTTTGTGAAAAAAAAAAAAAATTCATCGAATTTACAGATTTTGCCTAAACTTACACTTTGTCGTGAAAAAACTTACACCGTTGCTGAAAAGTTACTCCTTTTGTGAAAGAATTTTTGTCATAAGATTTATACCTTTTTGAAACTTACATCTTTTCTGAAAGCTCAACTTAAACCTTTTTCTGAAGTCACTTATATCTTTTGTGAAAAAAAAAATTGATGAAATTTACACATTTTGCCTCAACTTACAGCTTTTCATGAAAAAACTTAGACCGTTGCTGAAAAGTTACTCCTTTTGTTAAAGAATTTTTGGAATAAGATTTATACCTTTTATGAAACTTACACCTTTTCTGAAAGCCCAACTTAAACCTTTTTCTGAATTCACTTACATCTTTTGTGAAAAAAAAACATTCATATAATTTATATCTTTTGCTAAAATTTATACCTTTTCGTGAAAGTGCTTATATCTTTTCTGAAAAGTTACTCATTTTGTGAAATAATTTTGAAATTATTGTAAGTTCACAAGGTGTAAGTATTATGTGTAAGTTGTCAAAAAATTCAAAAGGCATAAGTATTATGTGTAAGTTGTAAAATATGGTGTAACTTTCAGAAAAGTTATAACTTGTTTTACAAAAGATGTAAGTATTATGTGTAAGTGACAAAATTTTATGAAACAAAAATTTTCACATGTGGTGTAACTTTCAGAAAAGTTATAACTTGTTTTACAAAAGATATCGGTATCATGTGTAAGTTGTCATTCACCTATGGTGTAGCTTCTAGAAAAGGTATAACTTATTTTACAAAAGATGTAAATTTTTTTACAACTTACACATAATACTTACGCCTTTTGAACTTACAATAATTTCAAAATCATTTCACAAAATGGGTAACTTTTCAGAAAATATATAAGCACTTCCACGAAAAGGTGTAAATTTTAGCAAAAGATATAAATTTTACGAATTTTTTTTCCCACAAAAGATGTAAGTTACTTCAGAAAAAGGTTTAAGTTTGGCTTTCAGAAAAGGTGTAAGTTTCATAAAAGGTATAAATCTTATTACAAAAATTCTTTCACAAAAGGATAACTTTTCAGCAACGGTGTAAGTTTTTTCACAAAAAACTGTAAGTTTAGGCAAAATGTGTAAATTTCATCAATTTTTTTTTTTTTCCACAAAAGATACTTCTCACGAGAGGTTTAAGTATTTCAACGAAAAGGTGTAAATTTTAAAAAAATAAATTATTTCACAAATGTTTAACCTTCCACAAATAGTGTAAGTGTTTTCACGGGAGATGTAAGTAACTTCGCAAAACCTGTAAGTTCCTAAATCCAATCAAACTATATTTTTCTTCTTCAAATAATGGCAATGTGAGAGAGAAGGGCGTTTCGGAGGGCTTGGTCTTTCTCTCAGTAGAAGTCCGTTTCAGAGAAGACAAGTTTGGGAGGGCTTGGAATAGCGACTCCAAGTCCAAATCCAACGAAGAATGTCAATGTAAAAGAGAACCGTTTTAAATATAGAGCAATGGACAGAGAGAGAGAGAGATAGACTGAGATCAACAGACAGAGACCTAAATGGACAGTGATCGACAGAGACAGCCAGACCAAGATCGATAGAGAGGGACCGAATCGACAGAGACAGCCAGAACGAGATCGACAGAGAGGGACCGAATCGACAGAGACAGCCAGACTGAGATCGACAGAGAGGGACCAAATCGACAGAGATCGACAGAGAAGAGACCACATGGACACAGACAGACCAAGATCGCTGGAGACAGACTGAGAGAGACCGACATCGACGACCGACATCGACAGAGAGAGACCAAAATCGATAGCCAGAGAGAAAAAAACCTTTGATTTGCGGCGACGGTGGCCGTGGAGGCGGCGGTGGCCATGGAGGTGGCGACGACAGTGAGCACCGGAGGCCACCGACGCTCGGGTGGTCAGCGGGGGTCACGAACCCTTTGATTTGTTCAATGGTTGTCCCAATTTGTTTATGAACACTTTGAAGTGTTACTCCTTTTGTGGTTATGAACACTTCGAAATGTTACTCTTTTTGTGTTTATGAACACTTTGAAATGTTACTCCTTTTGTGAAATTACTTTTTCCATAAAATTTATACTTTTTATTTAAATTTACACCTTTTGTGAAAGCCAAACTTAAACATTTTTCTAAAGTCAATTACATATTTTGTGAAAAAAAAAATTCATCAAATTTACACATTTTGCTAAAACTTACACATTTTTGTGAAAACACTTACACCGCTGCGGCAAAGTTACTCCTTTTGTGAAAGAATTTTTGTCATAAGATTTATACCTTTTCTTGAAACTTACACTTTTTGTGAAAGCCAAACTTAAACATTTTTTTGAAGTCACTTATATATTTTGTGGAAAAAAAAAATCATCAAATTTATATATTTCGCTAAAACTTACACCTTTTTGTGAAAACACTTACACCACTGCGTTAAAGTTACTCCTTTTGTGAAAGAATTTTTGTCATAAGATTTATACATTTTCTTGAAACTTACATCTTTTGTGAAAGCCAAACTTAAACATTTTTCTCAAGTTACTTATATATTTTGTGAAAAAAAAAATTCATCAAATTTACACATTTTGCTAAAACTTACACCTTTTCGTGAAAATGCTTACACCGTGCCGAAAAGTTACTCTTTTTGTGAAAGAATTTTTGTCATAAGATTTATACGTTTTCTTGAAACATACACCTTTTGTGAAAGCCAAACTTAAACATTTTTCTCAAGTCACTTATATATTTTGTGAAAAAAAAAATTCATCAAATTTACACATTTTCTAAAACTTACACCTTTTCGTGAAAATACTTACACCGTGGCGGAAAAGTTACTCCTTTTGTGAAAGAATTTTTGTCATAAGATTTATACATTTTCTTGAAACATACACCTTTTGTGAAAGCCCAACTTAAACCTTTTTCTGAAGTCACTTATATCTTTTGTGAAAAAAAAAATCGTAAAATTTATATCTTTTGCTAAAATTTATATGGTGTAACTTTCAGAAAAGGTATAACTTGTTTTACAAAAGATGTAAGTATTATGTGTAAGTTGTCATTCACATATGGTGTAACTTTCAGAAAAGGTATAACTTGTTTTGAAAAAGATGTAAGTATTATGTGTAAGTTGTCATTCACGTATGGTGTATCTTTTAGAAAAGTATAACTTGTTTTACAAAAGCCGTAAGTATTATGTGTAAGTTGTCAAAATTTTTTGAAATAAAATTTTTCACATATGGTGTAACTTTCAGAAAATGTATAATTTTTTTTACAAAAGATATAAGTGTTATGTGTAAGTTGTCATTCACATATGGTGTAACTTTCAGAAAAGGTATAACTTGTTTTACAAAAAATGTAAGTATTATGTGTAAGTTGTCAAAATTTTATGAAATAAAATGTTCCACATATGGTGTAACTTTGACAAAAGATATAACTTGTTTTACAAAAGATGTAAGTATTATGTGTAAGTTGTCAAAAGTTACGCCTTTGGTGAGCAATTTTACAAAAGTTTTAAGTTGTCAGAAAAGTGTAAGAACTTTCACAAAAAAGTGTAAGTTCTTACAAAAGGTGTAAGTTTTCACAAAAGCAGTAAGTTTTCACAAATGGTGTAAATTTTCAAAAATCCCTTACGCCTTTTTCTGAAATTACTTAGGCCTTTTGTTAAAATTTACGCCTTCTGTGAAAATTTACACATTTTGTGAAATTATTTACACCTTTTCTGAGAAAATTACACTTTTATATAATATATTCTTTTATTCATTTACCTGTTGGTGAGATGCTAAAGCAGGTCACCAATGTGTTAGTTTTCAAATATTTGGGTATAACTCAATACCCAAAAAGGTGTAAAGGTAACATAGAAAGGTATAAGTGCCTTGCATACCATATGCAAGGCACACTTAAGAAAAGTCCTTTTGATGGATATGTGCAATCATGAGGCTAATTTGGTCAAAGGAGCATAATCACGTAGGCGTTGCTATATAGGGCGCTCCTATTAGTCCAATTTTGAATTTCTTTTGTCCAAAACCGTACGGGCTAAATTATTCAATCCATAAGGACAATGTTGAGTTTCTAAGGATAGTACCACGCGTAATTCTTTATTTGTTGAAATTGATTCTTTGTCTCTCCTTCTTCTCTAACTACTTCAATTCCCTCTCTTCATTTTCTTTTTACTCAAATTTACAGATCCGCTGCCAATCCCTTTGACGTCACCCAATGCCTTCGCCGCCTACCACCAGCATCACCACAACAACATCTTCACAATTGAACTCCATATCATCAAATCTTCTTTCTCTACTCTTGTTTAATGGTTGACTCTCTTCACTCTCAATCTCACTCTCGCTCTTTCACCTATTTCCCTAAAGACCAGATCTCCACACCTTCTGACCTCCGATTATATAACTCTAACCGCTTCCAAGATACTAGTTTCGACTCTGGCTTTTTCTTTAGCGTCGGATCGAGCTCTGCCAAGTACAAACTCTTCTCTCTAGCCAAAATCCCGATCTCTAGGTTCCCTTGCATCACGATTCCCCCAAGTCTCAGCTCAACCTCATTGCTTTAGTCTCTTGTTCTTATTTTCAACATGAAGGTTAGGTGTTCTTTGAATCTCTTGCTAGTTCTCCCGATTTTGTCGGTAGTGGAGTTGGCTGCAACAAACGAGGTTTTGTTCGGGTTTCCGATAAGGAATGGGTGTGTGGTGGCATAATGTAGCTTCTGAGCTCAAAGCACGTCAAAACATTCTAGGAAATAGGGAAGATATGTGATGAATTTTGTAAGAGACATTTTGTCGAACACTAGGTCGGTAATCGATCTAAGCAAGAGAATTTTCTCTACCTATGTGGTCATTGCTAGAGCCACTTTTGAGAGGAAAAGTAGAGATCAAGAAGTGTTCATGAAAGCTATGGAGGAAATTGTGGCTAGAGAGAGAGAGAGAGAGAAAATATGTTCGTGAAATTAATTTGTATAGATAAAAAAAGATTTTGGCATATAAAACCTCTCTCTCTCTCTATATATATATATATATATATATCTATGTGTATGTATGAAAATTTGAATAGACATAATAAAAAGTTGAACGTATACGAAAAACAAGCTTGTTGAATTTCAACATATAGAAAAAATAGGCTTTGGGAATTTTAACAGATAGAAAAAAAATAGGCTTGGTGAATTTCAACAAATAGATATGTTCAAAAAATTGAACAGATAAAAAAAAGATTTGAACATATAATTAAAATAAAAATTTCAACAGATAGGTGGTAATGTCTTTTGACCAACAAATATCATTTTGACCAATAAATTTTCAACAAATATCTTTATGGCCTCAATAATTTCACCATTGTCCTTGAAGTGTCCAACGAGTCCTACATTAAAGGCATCACTTTGAATAAGCATGGGACAAGTGTCAACCATCCAACAACTCTACCATCCACTAGACGACTTAGATTGAAAGGAGGTTCCGTCAAACATATTCTTCGGAAATACTTCAACAGATTGCTTGGAAAGAGGAAACTATCGGGACAAGAGTCAGTTCAGGAGGCAATCTAACAGCCGATTATCTAGAGATAGTGGAGATACTTCATAAGGTAGCTGCTGATTTCCAGGAGGCTACTCACGATTTTCATGAGTGTGGGCACTGTGCCTTTTTTGAGTCTAAGGTATGCATCCTATACTGGCTTGTTTTGACCAACAAAGAGTCGCAACTTAATTTTTAAAGGAGAATTAAAAAATCTTTAATGATGAAAACTAAGTTAAGGCCAAGTCTGTCATAACCAAGAACATTTAGGGTTTGGGAGCTTAGGTACAAAAGGAGAAGTCCATTTACATGGAAGCACCCCTTTTTGTCCACTCTGAAGATTGGTCTCTACTCAGTCTATATTTTATGATTTTAGTGGTTAATTGCTCATATAAATTCATTTTTAGACCTAAAACCTTTAATTAACCTAAAACTATGTGATTTGAAGAAAACAAGCATCATTTGTTTTAGATTAAATGAATAAAGTCATATATTTCACAAAAGTAATTTTTATTTAAAATGGATTTTTATTAATCCATGGCTTTAAATATAAACTAAAATAAACCATACTTATGAAAATCAAACCAAACACACAATTTTGCATATAAAGAGCATGTAACTTGTATTACTTAAAAGGCAATGCAAATAACACACATATGCCAAGTAGAATAAAAAAACTTACCTGAGTGCCCACTTATGCGTATTTCATGCAATACTTGAAATAAATCTGACCTGATATGAAACTAAACATACAAGATATGATCCTAGGCCTGGTTTGAGGCAACTAACATGATGGTGAAGATTTTCATCTTCGTGGAGCTCCCTTGTAACAAGTATGTAATATAGCTGATAGGCTAGTTGGAGAAAGGATTGAAGGAGTTCTAAGAGTTATTCTTTTGGGCAAGGACATTGTGGGTAGGTGAGGAAAACATTCTTGGCATAAAATTGGAAAGAGACTTGGTGAGGCATTTTGCAGAGATAAACAGTAAACTCACACTAGCCGTACAAGGGCTCCCTATTAGTTAAAAAAACTGGTGCGAATGGTGTGAGTGGTGTGACTGGGGGGGCGCTGTATTAATATTACCAGTGCCCCCTCTTGGCGCTGATCTAGGCCGTCCATTCATATACTTGGGCACACGTATTTGGATGGGGTTAAAAAGAAGTCACATCCGAGCCTAGGTGTGAGTGGTATAAGTATTTTTGATTCCTTTTTCGGATAGTGCTATATACGTGGCACGTTTCTAGTGGTTTTCCTGGTTGTAAAATAAAGATATTTTTAGAATGATTGACATAAAGCAAATGCAGGAAAATTATTATGCTTTTGAATTATTTTGAAAGGGAAATCTTCTTCCTTACATGCGGGCCACTTTTGCAATTTATTTGGTACTAGAAAACATTTGATGGCAGAAAGGAATATGCTTTTGCAGTGGGATAGCTATTGTGGTAACGTTGTTTTCTGGTACCTTATTCCGTCCCACCTTTTCTGTCTTTCTTTTTTGTTGATTGTATTAGTACACAATGCTGTACTCCTTAGAAGAGTATTCCGAGAATTACGGGCAGTTCACTTAAATGTGTGTAGATTATTTTTTTACATGGCAAATAGGACTATGGAAAGAGAGCCGATGGTCAGCTCTGGCGAAGTTTGTTCTAGTGTACGAGGAGCAGAGGGAAAAAAAATATCAAAGCTAAGGTGTCTAAACAGAAGGGTCAATAGAGGTAACAGGTCCTGTAGAAGTGTTCGTATAAAAGATTTGGAATTTTTTATAAAAAAGTGGAAGGAGTAGTAAACAGTTAGTATTGGACTTCCCTTGCGTACCGGAGGTCAAGAACACCGGCGGCTAGTGGATATAAGCGTAGTTACCGTGGTTGTGCACCTTTTAAGGTGGCGTACATTTGCAGATGGTATGTTCAGAATATTTCCCGATATATTAAGAAGACTAAGAGGGGAGTAAGGAAGTTACAATTGTACGATGAACAATTAATGGACGTAAATTTTGATAATAAAGGTGTAGCAGGATTGCTAAATGGTATTGAGTTGGGTAATAAAAGATGTGACCATCAATCAAACAAAATCGTGGTTAAGGGTATAAAATTAATTAGGAATGTTCAACTGGGACAAGAGGCTAAAGAGGAAGCTGTGGTCCACCACGTAATATTTTTTGTCATAAATGATAATAGTCAATCAGATTCCATCCCCACACTTGACAAGATATTTATTGGAGTTGGTGAGAGTAATCCTGAGACCGGGATTGTTGATCCTGACTAGTTCGACATGTTTCGGATGCTAAAGAAAATGAGATTCAAGCTCGTTGGTGGCAAGGACAAAGATTACGTTTGTCATGGAATAGAAGGTGTGGACCGGTTCTTCCCAGTTGATATTTGGACGGACTACAAAGATACACTATTGGGAAATGTTAGAAGTATTCATAAGGGTGCCATATATTTAGTCGTTGTTACTGTTAATGGAAAATAATGCAAAATTATGTTAAGGAGTCAAATATACTTTAAAACTATTTAGAATTATAAATTTATGTATTTTTATTTGTAATGTTCAAGTTAATGGAGGTGGAAGATATAAAAACTGGTATTGTTGAAGGTGTTTCAGTAAGTGATTTCAGTTGTATTGAACTTGTGTTGCCTAATTTATTTTCTCAGTTGAGGTTGAGATACAAACAAAAGAGTATTAAGGTTGATAAAATATTGATAAAATATTCTCCCCTTTTGTGCACCCAATGCCGGTGGGTTGGTCGGAGCAAATGTGTATGATAGGAACCAATCATTCTGAAAATATCTTTACTTTACAACCATGCAGACCACCAGAAACGTGACACGTGTATAGTACTATTCGGCAAAGGAATCAAAAGTACTCACACCACTCATACCTAGGCTTGGTTGTGACTTCCTTTTAACCCTATCCACACATGTGTCTATAAGTACATGAATGGATGACCCAGATCAGCGAGGGGCGGTGGGCGCTGGTAATATTAACACAGCGCCCCCCAGTCACACCATTCACGCTAGTTTTTTTTTTTTTTTTTTTAAAAACTAATAGAGAGCCCTTGTACGACTGATGTGAGTTTACTATTTACCTCTACAAAATGCCTTGTCAAGCCTTTTTCCGTTTCTGTGCCAAAATTTTTTTCCTCACCTACCCACAATGCCCTTACCCAAAAGAACAACTCTTATACGCAAGCAAGGAATAAAAACTAACAAAAATGGTCATAAATAATTTTAACACAATCTTTAACAAAAAAAAAGATCATTAAAAATCTTATATACAATTGCATAAGAAGTATCTGTTGAAAAGTATCCGATACATATTCCATATCCTTGTCCGAGTGTCGGGTGTCTGACATGGGTATTTGATTTATTTTGAAGAATCCGTATAACATAGATCCAAGACACAAAAAAAATTATTCAGAACAATAATTAACTGAAAGCAAAAATATCCATTTGAGAGATATACAATCACCAATCAGAATAATAAGATGTAAAATATGTGAAGGAAAAATAGAGGCTCCAAATATTGGAGCAAAGTAACAACTTATATAATTATATTGATAGTAAAGAAGGAAATAGTTGATAGTAAAACCATGTCCAATTTCCATTCAATCCCATCCTATGTAATATTTCGCTACAAGCTATTGTGAAGGGAAACCCAAAAAAAAAAAAAAAAAAAAAAACTGAAGATCCTCAAACCTGTTGTTTTCACAGTTTTACAGCAAAAAAAAGAAAGAAAGAAAAAAAAAAAAGAAAGAAAGAAAGAAAGAAAATTCATGATTCTTTCGTTGAAAAGTAATTGGACCTAATGAATGAATCATGTAAACATGTTATAGTGAGAAGTTTTTAACACCAAATTCAAATGAAGCTGAAAAATGAGCACAAACAAGATTATATTTACCAGGAAAGGGAAGCCATCCTTTCTAACCCAAACATAGATAAAGCAAGAAATAAGATATTTATCAAATAATAGACAAGCAAAAATCACCACATGTCTAAGAATTTTTGTAAAATCCCTTCCATTAGGAGATGTAAAAGAATTTCTTTACATAAGCCTCCCATTAAGCTTACAAGATCAAAAACTTGACTAAAATTAACAAGTAAGCCTATAAAAAACCCAAAATTGGCAGTCCATTCTACACCCCAAATTAGAACTATATCATCAGCAACTATCACTAACTAATTTCTACACAGCAACTTACATTTATGAAAAAGTTAGGGTTAGAAATTGGGGACAACCAGAGAGAGAGAGACAGTAACCAAGTTAGGGTTAGAGAAAAACCAAGTGAGGAGGTCACAAGCAGAGAAGCATCTAACAAATTAGGGTTCAAATTGGGGAAAAACGAGTTATGAAAGTGAGAGATGAGAATGTGGATAGCGAGATAGAGAAAAGGGGAGACGGAGGCTGGAAAAGCGAGAAACGAGAAGAGGGTAGGGAGAGAGAGAGAGAGAGAGATACCTATTGTAGCGAGCGCCGGCCGGTGACGTGCGGGTTAGCCTGTGTAGTGACCCTCATTCCCCGCCTTAACCTTGTACGTGAGCATCTGTATAATCTTGTTTTGCTAAGCTTGCATCAGTGAATTCTGACTTGTTTTACCTAGAATAAGATTCTTGTCTTGGTTTGTACTTATGTGAAATTGCCTGTTAGTCTTGTTCCTTTCCTAGTAAGTCTAGCTGAGGTCACCCTGAGCCAAGAACCACCTTGGAACCACTTTGGTTGACCTCTACCTTCATCCTGGCATATTGGCCGAGATGTCATTATCTAGGCCGAGGTGTGTATCACCAAGGCCGAGATGTGTATCATCTAGGCCGAGATGTTATCCTTGAACCCAAGTGATCTTGTTCCTGGATTGGTACGATCTAGACCGAGGTGTGGCACATTTAGGCCGAGGTGTGGCACAGCTAGGCCAAGTGTTGTCCTTCCTAGCTGGGATCATTGATACCTTACCTGTCAGAGCCGTTGATGTCACCGATGTCATTATCTTGCCAGAATGCCCATGCCGCTTTACTTGTTGAACACCCTTTCGCCATGCTTTTGTCTGGTCTGTCAGCCACTTTTGAGGGAACCCAACCGGTCACTGCCACGTGTCCCAGTAGAAGGTTAAGCCTAGAACCAGACGAGAGAACCTATCATTTTGTACCATATCTTTGCCTTTTAGAGAGAGAAGCTCTAGGAGGAAGAAGAAGTTTTAGAGTGAAAGAGTAGATCTTCGAGCTTGATTCCTAGAGATCAAACTATTAGGTTCGTGTATTGAGGTTAGATTCTTGACTTACTCTTGTTATTCCTTGTATTCATCTAGCTGCATTGCATGATCTAGCATGTTTCATGAACCATGCATTGCTTTGAAGTTCGGTTTTAGAAAGACAAAGTGATATTCATGTGTTCTTGAAGAAAACCATGTTTTGATCCGAAAGTTTGTATCAAGATGCATGTTTTCGTGTTTGTTTTCATAAGATCTTCAAGTATGGGTACCAAGGTCCATCTTTTCGAACTCATAGCACGAAATCTTAGTTTTTGTAATGACAAGATATGATTTAAGCATGCATGCTCTTCATCTTCTCCATCTTCATGTTCTTCATGTTCCTTAAAGGGAAACCCAGATTTTCCCGACTTCGCTTTTGAATGTGGTCGTCGGGACCACACCTCGGCGAGAAGGTGTGGGACCTCGGCCAAGACCTAGTTAGTACCTAGCATGTCTTCTCGACGTGTAAAACAGTGTTTTAACCCCAGCATGTTTTCCCGAGATCATCTGCATGCATCTAGGACTTACTTTGAGAAGTGCATTCAGTAGACTCTGCCATGTGTTTGTAGGCCTTGGATCCTTGCTTGAAACCCCCACACCCGAAGAACTATGTGAGTGGTATTTTTAATAAAGCTATGTTATCATGTCTTGATAAGCTTTGTTTTGCCTTGTTTTGAAAAGTATTTGATCAAGCATGAATGATTATCCCTATTTTGTATATCAAGTATTATCTTGTTTTGATGACATTCTTGAAAGTCCTTAGTGCCAGGGGACTATAATGCAACTGCACCCTTGTCTTGAAAGTCCTTAGTGCCAGGGGACTATAATGCAACTGTATCCTTGTTTTGCCACCGACGGTCTATGAACGGGTGGGTTTGTTTTGTCAAGAATGTCATCACCCCTTGTATTATGTAGATGTTATTAAACATCCCAAGAAGATTTGAAAGGACAAGATTTGATTGATGAACTTGATTCATCCCATGTTTTGAACAAGCTATGATATATGTATTGTTTTGACAAGGGCCTCGGGAATCATTCATTTAACCCCTTTATTTCTAATATCATTCACTGAGTACCCAAGCTCACCCTCTCTATATATATGTAGGTGATGAACAAGAAGGCGATGAGGCCTAGATGTGTTGCCGATATGTTTTGGATGTGTTTGCCGACGTGCCTTGGATTCGCATTTTTGTAGCATCTTGAAGATCATGCTTCTTAGCTTATATTTCATGGTGTTTGCATATGTCGGCTTGAGAAGCCTTTTGGTCAAGATGTATTTTGTATTTCTTATTATTGTATCCAAGTTGTAAAACCATGCTAAGTTGTATGTCGTATCATTTGATCTATGCACAGCTCTTATGGACTACTTAGATTTAAATATATTGCTTCCGCACATGTAAGCCCCATATGTAATACTCTATTTGTGTGTGAATCTTTGTAAGATGGCCTTTGGTAATCTCGGATTACTGGCCATCATGGCACCATTCTGCTAGGGGCGGAGTGGGGTTGTGACAGATTGGTATCAGAGCCAGGTTATTCGTAGTACGTTGTTCACACACTTTGAGTCCTGAAGAGCATATGATTTCTCTTTAGAATGATTTTAGGTTTGCATCATACTGCTTACTACTTGACAATGTGTGCATCATCTCGGCATGATCATTTGTTACTTGCATACATATTACCTGTTCAGTTTGTTTTAAAGTCACATTTTACATCCTTCTAGCATCATGAGAAGAGGTAGACCTCCGGTTGGCCGAGATCATTCCAAAGATAGATTGGAAAGACTGGAAAGGTTGGTCGAAGGTTTGGTTCGTGAGCTGAGATAACCCAAGCCACAGGATACTAGTACTACTTCTACCCAGGCCGAGCAGACGAATGGCCGAAATACAGCTCTACCTCCACCTCCTCCAATGCCGCAAGTGCCTCCACTACAAGCTTTGTATGGGAACGACCTAATAACCTTGATCAGAGAGTTCAAGAAAATGAAACCGTCGAGATTCCAAGGAGGTAAAGAGCCGATGAAAGCCGAGGCATGAGTTTTGGAAATGAAGAAGTTGTTCGAAATCTTTCCTAGTTCAGACGCTCAGAAGGTATCTCTGGCAGCATTCACATTAGACGACGATGCTCGTAGATGGTGGATGATGGTCCGAGAAAGTAATCCGGGTTTGACTTGGGCCAGATTTTGGGAGTTATTCTACAACAAACATTTTTCTTTAGTGTTCGAGATCGAAAGACCACGGAGTTCCAGAATCTGACACAAGGGAACAAGACAGTGGCAGAATACAACCGTGCCTTTACCGAATTGGCAAGATATGTGCCTCACATGGTTGATGACGAATACCGAAAGGTGAGGAAGTTCGAAAGTGGGTTGCGTGGACCGATACTAGATCGGGTTAACATGCTTAATATGCTGACATAGGCCGGAGTACTAGACAAGGCCATCCTGGCGGAAGCTAACTTAAACCGATACTAGAATCCAGGAGAGAGTCAAAGGAAGAGGTAGAATTATGATAATCGCCGAGTTCCATTCAACACCAAGAAGAAGGCAAACGTGGACAGTTCCAGTAACTCAAATCAGGGAGGTAATGCTAAGCTGATGTGTGCGAGTTGTGGGAAGCCACATTTTAAGGTCTGTCGTTGGGCAACACGGGCTTGTTACGAGTGTGGCGAGATAGGTCATCGTGTGAAGGACTGCCCGAAGACAAAGGGTAACGATGGAAAGAGGAATGGAAGCACCTTGGGCTCTGCACAGAAAAACAACGTCGGAAGGATACAAACAAGGCAGGGCAGAGTTTTTGCATTAGTGCCAGGAGACACCCAGAGTGCCGAGGCAGTAGTGTCAGGTACCCTTCCAATTTGTTCTCAAGATGCATACATATTGATTGATTCGGGTTCTACGCATTCATTTGTATCTGCCATATTCGCCGAGAAGTTGAATACGGAACTAGAACCCCTTGATTATGTATTATTTGTGTCTACTCCATCTGGGAAAAATATGACTGTTGCATCCATTTATAGGGTGGGTATTGTTGTGATTGAGGATGTAGAAGTATTAGTTGATTTGATGCCGTTGAGCATAGCTCACTTTGATGTCATTTTGGGAATGGATTGGTTAGTAGCAAATCGTGCATCCATTAATTATGTCTCCAAGAGTGTCACATTGAAACCCCCAAACCAAGCTGAGATTACGTTTCAGGGTAAAGGAGTAATATTCCCACCTTACTTGATCTCATCCATGAAAGCCTTTAAATTGATCCAAAAAGGGTGTCAAGGTTACCTGTGTAGTATACTAAGTGAATTGAATGAAAGTATTGAGCTAGCCGACATACCGGTTGTTAAGGAATTCCCCGACGTCTTTCCGAATGACTTGCCTGGCCACTTAGTCGATAGATGAATAGAGTTTACTGTTGACGTTATGCCGGGAACCCAGCCAATCTCTAAAACACCCTATAGAATGGCCCCAGCCGAACTTAAAGAATTGAAACTTCAATTACAGGAATTGTTGGATAAGGGATTTATTAGGTCGAGTACTTCACCATGGGGAGCACCAGTTCTGTTTGTCAAGAAAAAGGATGGTACACTTCGTCTTTGTATCGACTACCGGGAACTGAACAAGGTAACCATTAAGAACAAGTATCCATTGCCGAGGATCGATGATTTGCTTGATCAACTTAAAAGGGCACGAGTCTTTTCTAAGATTGACCTCAGGTCGGGCTACCATCAGTTGAAGGTTAAAGTCGAGAATGTTGCGAAGACTGCTTTTCGGACAAGGTATGGCCACTGTGAATTTTTAGTAATGCCTTTCGGGGTGACCAACGCCCCTGCAGCATTCATGGACTTGATGAACAGAGTCTTTCAGTCGTATCTACATGAGTTTGTGGTTGTCTTCATCAACGACATACTGATCTATTCCAAGAATAGTGACGAGCATGAGAAGCACTTGAGACTAGCCTTACAGGTTTTGAGAGACAGAAAGTTGTACGCCTAGTATAGTAAGTGTGAGTTTTGGCTTTCCAGCATCTCATTTTTGGGCCATGTGATTAACGAAGAAGGAATCTCTGTTGATCCGAGTAAAATTGAAGCTACTATGAATTGGCCGACGCCGACCAACGTGTTTGAGATTCGTAGTTTTTTGGGTTTGGCCGGCTATTATAGGAAATTTGTGAGGGACTTCTCAAGAATTGCCGTGCCGTTGATGCAACTATCGCAGAAAGGAGTGGCGTATGAATGGACCAAAGATAGGGAGTCCGCTTTTCAAGAGTTAAAGACGAGGTTGGTTACAGCACCGATACTTGTTCTACCGTCAGACAAGGAAGAATTTCAGATTTATCGTAAGGCTTCACATAAGGGATTGGGCTGTGTGTTAATGCAAGGAGGTAAAGTCATAGCATACGCATCTCGTCAGTTGAAGCCCAATGAAAAGAATTATCCTACCCATGATTTGGAACTGGCAACCGTGGTTTTTGCTTTAAAGATATGGCGTCATTACTTGTATGGAACTTCTTGCCAAGTTTTCACCGACCACAAGAGTCTGAAGTACTTGTTCACTCAAAAGGAATTGAATATGAGGCAGAGAAGATGGCTTGAACTATTGAAGGACTATGACATGCAGATCTAGTATCATCCAGGTAAGGCAAATTCCGTAGCCGACGCGTTGAGCAGGAAGTTAGTTGGAGGGTTGGCGTGCCTAGCAATGATTTTAGTGGAGCCGACCATTATTGAGGAAGTGAAGATCAGACAGATGGAGGATAAATTCCTAAGGAAAGTGATTGTTGAGTTCGTCGCCAAGCCGAGGCCAGGATCCACCATCGAAAATCAGGTGCTTAAGTTTGAAGGAAGATTGTGCGTGGCTAACGTCCCAGAGTTGAAAAGGAAGATTTTGCAGGAAGCCTATAACTCCAAATTTGTCGTTCATCCAGGAAGCACCAAGATGTATCAAGATGTGAAGCGGACCTTTTCGTGGCCAAATATGAAAAGAGAAATAGCTGAGTTTGTATTCCAGCGTCTATGTTGTCAGCAAGTGAAAGCAGAACACCATAGACCAGCAGGACTACTTCAACCCTTGTCAATTCCTGAGTGGAAATGGGAACACATCTCTATAGATTTTGTGGTTGCGTTGCCGAGGACGCAAAAAGGTATGAACTCAATTTGGGTTATAGTTGACAGATTAACTAAGTCAGCACACTTTTTGCTTGTCAAGACTACATTCAATGCCAACCAACTTGTTGAATTGTATATGAATGAGATCGTTAGGCTTCATGGTGTGCCGATGTCCATTGTGTCAGACCGAGATCCGAAATTCGTTTCTAGATTTTGGCAGAGTCTGCAAAGAGCCTTCGGGACCGAGTTGAGGTTTAGTACAACTTTTCACCCCCAGACTGACGGGCAAACGGAAAGAACGATTCAGACACTTGAAGATATGCTCAGATTGTGTGTATTGGATTTCAAGGGAAGTTGGGAATTGCATTTGCCATTAGTGGAATTCGCATACAACAACAGTTACTAAGCCAGCATTGGCATGGCACCATATGAAGCTTTGTATAGAAGGGAATGCAGATCGCCGATATGTTGGACCGAGGTAGGAGACAAGGCTTGGATTGGCCCCGAGTTAGTTCAAATAACAAGTAAAAAGATTAAGCTCATTCAGCAGAGGATTAAAACCGCACAGAGTCGACAGAAGAGTTATGCCGACCAGAGGAGAAGGGAGTTAGAATTTGAAGTTGGGGATCACGTGTTTTTGAAGATCTTGCTGATGACAGGAGTTTCAAGATTTGGTAAGAAGGGTAAATTAGCACCCCGATATATTGGGCCATTTGATATTCTCGAGAGAGTCAACCCCATTGCCTGCAGACTTGCTCTGCCGCCAGAATTAAGCCAAGTCCACAACGTGTTTCATGTTTCGATGTTGAGGAAGTATATCCGAGACCCACTGCATGTAATTAAATATTCCGAGGTTGTTGTTAATGAAGATCTAGGCTACGAGGAGAAGCCGATGAGAGTTGTTGACAGACAAATGAGATAGTTGAGAAACAAGTCGATACCGATGGTAAAGATTGAATGGGGGGAGCATTATGGCAAGGAAGCTACGTGGAAAAAGGAAGAGGAAATGAAAATCCGTTATCCGGAGTTATTTGTGGAGCAAGGTAACTTAAGTTTGGAGACCAAACTTCTCTAAGGAGGGTAGACTGTAGTGACCCTCATTCCCCGCCTTAACCTTGTGCATGAGCATCTGTATAATCTTGTTTTGCTAAGCTTGCATCAGTGAATTCTGACTTGTTTTACCTAGAATAAGATTCTTGTCTTGGTTTGTACTTATGTGAAATTGCCTGTTAGTCTTGTTCCTTTCCTAGTAAGTCTAGCCGAGGTTACCCTAAGCCTAGAACCACCCTGGAACCACTTTGGTTGACCTCTACCTTCGTCCTGGCATATTGGCCGAGATGTCATTATCTAGGCCGAGGTGTGTATTACCAAGGCCGAGATGTGTATCATCTAGGCCGAGATGTTATCCTTGAACCCAAGTGATCTTGTTCCTGGATTGGTACGACCTAGACCGAGGTGTGGCACATCTAGGCCGAGGTGTGGCACAGCTAGGACAAGTGTTGTCCTTCCTAGTTGGGATCATTGATACCTTACCTATCAGAGCCGTTGATGTCACCGATGTCATTATCTTGCCAGAATGCCCATGCCGCTTTACTTGTTGAACACCCTTTCGCCATGCTTTTGTCTGGTCTGTCAGACACTTTTGAGGGAACCCAACCGGTCACTGCCACGTGTCCCAGCAGAAGGTTAAGCCTAGAACCAGACGAGAGAACCTATCATTTTGTACCATATCTTTGCCTTTTAGAGAGAGAAGCTCTAGGAGGAAGAAGAAGTTTTAGAGTGAAAGAGTAAATCTTCGAGCTTGATTCCTAGAGATCAAACCGTTAGGTTCGTGTATTGAGGTTAGATTCTTGACTTACTCTTGTTGTTCCTTGTGTTCATCTAGCTGCATTGCATGATCTCGCATGTTTCATGAACCATGCATTGTTTTGAAGTTCGGTTTTAGAAAGAGAAACTGATATTCATGTGTTCTTGAAGAAAACCATGTTTTGATCCGAAAGTTTGTATCAAGATGCATGTTTTCGTGTTTGTTTTCATAAGATCTTCAAGTATGGGTACCGAGGTCCATGTTTTCGAACTCATAGCACGAAATCTTAGATTTTGTAATAACAAGATATGATTTAAGTATGCATCTTCTCCATCTTCATGTTCTTCATGTTCCTCAAAGGGAAACCCAGATTTTCCCGACTTCGCTTTTGAATGTGGCTGTTGGGACCACACCTCGGCGAGAAGGTGTGGGACCTCGGCCAAGACCTGGTTAGTACCCAGCATGTCTTCTCGACGTGTAAAACAGTGTTTTAACCCCAGCATGTTTTCCCGAGATCATCTGCATGCATGTAGGACTTACTTTGAGAAGTGCATTCAGTAGACTCTGCCATGTGTTTGTAGGCCTTGGATCCTCGCTTGAAACCCCCACACCCAAAGAACTATGTGAGTGGTATTTTTAATAAAGCTATGTTATCATGTCTTGATAAGCTTTGCTTTGCCTTGTTTTGAAAAGTATTTGATCAAGCATGAATGATTATCCCTATTTTGTATATCAAGTATTATCTTGTTTTGATGACATTCTTGAAAGTCCTTAGTGCGAGGGGACTATAATGCAACTGTATCCTTGTTTTGCCACCGACGGTCTATGAACGGGTGGGTTTGTTTTGTCAGGAATGTCATCACCCCTTGTATTATGTAGATGTTATTAAACATTCCAAGAAGATTTGAAAGGACAAGATTTGATTGATGAACTTGATTCATCCCATGTTTTGAACAAGCTATGATATATGTATTATTTTGACAAGGGCCTCGGGAATCATTCATTTAACCCCTTTATTTCTAATATCATTCACTGAGTACCCAAGCTCACCCTCTCTATATATATGTAGGTGATGAACAAGAAGGCGATGAGGCCTAGATGTGTTGCCGATATGTTTTGGATGTGTTTGCCGACGTGCCTTGGATTCACATTTTTGTAGCATCTTGAAGATCATGCTTCTTAGCTTATATTTCATGGTGTTTGTATATGTCGGCTTGAGAAGCCTTTTGGTCAAGATGTATTTTGTATTTCTTATTATTGTATCCAAGTTGTAAAACCATGCTAAGTTGTATGTCGTATCATTTGATCTATGCACAGCTCTTATGGACTACTTAGATTTAAATATATTGCTTCCGCACATGTAAGCCCCATATGTAATACTCTGTTTGTGTGTGAATCTTTGTAAGATGGCCTTTGGTAATCTCGGATTACTGGCCATCACGGCACTATTCTACTAGGGACGGAGTGGGGTCATGACAGCCTGTGTGACAAAGATGGATGGACAGTGTGACGGAGATGGATGGGTGAGGAAGTGACAGAGAGATATAGAAAGTAAAATAGATGCATCTAAATAGAGAGAGATATCTATCTCTTGGTTGAATTTTATTTTTTATTGATTTTAAGCATTTGGTGACGAAATTTAGTTTTCCTATAAAAATAATACATTTGGAGACGAAATTATTTCTTCTCGAAATTTTTTTACAATGGTGACGAAAAATTTTGTCTCCAAAATAGCGCCAAATCTTCAGCCAAATTTTCCAAGGGTGGAAAATTGTTTTGTGAAGAAAAATAAAATTTAGAGACGAATAAAATTTTCGTCACCTATTGTTTTACTTGATTTTAATCATTTGGTGACGGAATTTGGTTTTTGTCTCTAAAAATAGTACAATTGGAGGCGAAATCTTATTTTCATCACTAAAACAAGTATATTTGGAGATGAAATATTTTTTCGTCATGCGTCTTCGTCACCATAGACCTTTTTTGTTATAGTGTCCAATCCCTTCTCCAACTAGCATGTCAGCTATGCTACATACTTGTCGCAAGGGAGCTCCACGAAACGAAAACCCTCACCTTCGTGCCATGGATCAATGCACAAAGAAGATCCAAACCACCTACCCGAGATCTTTCGATCTCACTGGAACCAAAGGCAGAATCTATTATCCAAATATTCAAAACTCCACTCTCCAACAGCAAGTCGACAGTATATACAGAAGGGGGCGACTTCGTAGAATGTGGAGAATTTTCATCTAAGGAAAAAAGTCCTTCAAAGAACAGAGACAAACTCTGGCGAGGAATACTTGCAAAAGTAGAAACGGAGGAACAATTTTTTACACTCTGCAAAGAAAGATGTCCCACTGCTTATGTCACAAAATACCCTTAACTAAAATCATTTTTGAGGGATCATTACAAACGAGAGCGGCCCCTATATACTAGCCTTTTTAAGTCAGAATTTTGTAAAATACGAGCTACGTGATAATAGTCCGTCAGATTCCGTCACCACACCTGACAAGATATTTATTGAAGTTGGTGAGGGTAATCCTAAGACTTGGATTGTTGATCCTGACCAGTCCGACAGGTTTCGGATGCCAAAGAAAATGAGATTCAAGCTTGTTGGTGGCAAGGACAACGAGTATGTTCGTCACGGAATAGAAGTTATGGATCAGTTCTTTCTAATTGATGTTTGGACGGACTGCAAAGATACGCTATTGGGAAATGTTAGAAGTATTCAGAAGGGTGCCATATATTTAGTGGTTGCTACTGTTAGTGGAAAATAATGCAAAATTACATTAAGGAGTCTAATGTACTTTAAAACTGTTTAGAATTATAAATTTATGTATTTTTATTTGTAATGTTCAGGTTAATGGAGGTCAAAGATATAAAAACTGGTGTTGTTGAAGGTGTTTCAACAAATGATTTCAGTTGTACTAAACTTGTGTTGCCTAATTTATTTTCTTAGTTGAGGTTGAGATGCAAACAAAAGAGTATTAAGGTTGATAAAATATTCCCCCCTTTGCGCACCCAATGCCAGTGGGTTAGTCAGAGTAAATGTGTATGACCTGAGGTTAGATGGTAATGACAGTTTGCAAGCATACTTTATTTTCCTTGTGGACTGCCAGTGTGAATTAGTTTATTATGGGAATAGTTATTGTTCCATTAACGACAAACAGGTTCCATGGATGGTAAAGTATCGACTTGAAAATTCTAACATTAAAAGGGGTATTACTTATTGTAAAATGAAATGGTATTTGAAGTATTCTAAAAGTGAAATGCTAGAAGATTCGTAGATGAGGGCCCCATCTATTGTTGTTTTATCTAAAAAATATATTAATGATAATGTTGATGTTTGGCATTGTGCTCCAACCAAGGCTATTCCGATTTTGACACGGACTATGTCTATGGGTTTACCGGAGAGACGAAAAGATTTGTTGTTAGGAGGTTTTGGGAAAAGTGGTTATGTTATTCATGAACGTAGAGGTTGTCTGAGTTTGTCTGAAATTGATGTACGTAGAGGTGGTGATGGTGGTAGTGATGTTGATCTTGGTCCGTTGATTTTGGAGGTTGGTGCTGCTAGAAAAGATAAAGTTGATCGCAGAGGATCAATTGTTATGGATCCTGCCAAATTTTTTGATGTTTTACGAAATATAATAATGAGTGTAAAAAATAGTGATGAGTCTAAAGATATAATAGTTGATAATAAGGGAAATGTAGTAAGTAAATAAAAGTTTGAGTGGTTACATAAATAAAATTAATAAAATTTTTCATTAATCATGACAGTGGTTACATTTATATCAAACCATTCTTCCATTTTTGGGGACATTGCATCTAACCAACTACTGTCGCCATTAGTTAATATAATAGAAGGAATTCCTCCTCTAACTATGAGATTTGGTTGGAATTTAACAAATACATGGAAGTATCTCTAGCAACCTACTAAATTTTTCATTAGTTCGATAGGGACTATTGAGTATTTGATGTCGTCTATGATGTTGTAGACGACATCTTGATCGTCGTCCTTGAAACTTATTCTACCGGAGAAGTAGTTATGTCGTTTGAGACTTCTGGCCCAGGCGGTTTTCCCTGTTCATGAAGGTCCTTCGAGGTAGAAGTAGATTGGGCAGATGTGTCGCTGTTCTGGATCCTGTTATCAGATGATGAGGAGTGTTCTTCGTCATTATATAAATTGTGTATATTATTCCTGTGTATCCTTAATCTAATGTTGTCGTCTTCACTATAAATAAAGAAACAACAATTTTGCCATAGCTCGTATTTCACAAAATTTTGACTTACAAACAAAATATTATTTTCTACCCTTTTTTTTACTTCTTCATTCAAAAAAGGAAATGAATTAAAGGGGATATTATATGGGGGTCGCTCTTGTTTGTAATGATTTCTCGAAAATATTTTTAATTGGGCGTATTTTGTGACATAATTAGTGGGACATCTGTCTTTGTAGAGTGCAAAGAATTGTTTCTTCGTTTCTGCTTCTGCAAGTATTCCTACCAGAGTTCGTCTCTGTTCTTTGAAGGACGTTTCCCCTTAGATGAAAATTCTCCCCATTCAACAAAGTTGCCCCATTTTTGTATATACTGTCGACTTGTTATTGGAGAGTGGAGTTTTTAATATTTGGATGATAGATTCTGCCGTTGGTTCCGGTAAGATCGAAAAATCTCGGGTTGGTGGTTTGGATCTTCTTTGTGCATTGAACCATGGCATGAAGATGAGGGTTTCTGTCTTCATGGAGCTCCCTTGCGACAAATATGTAGTATAGCTGACAGGCTAGTTGGAGAAGGGATTAGAGGAGCTCTAAGAGTTGTTTTTTTGGGCAAAGGCACTGTGGATAGGTAAGGAAAACATTTTTGGCATTGAAAAGGAATGAGGCTTGGCGAGGCATTTTGTATAGGTAAACAGTAAACTCACACCAACCGTACACGGGCTCTCTACCAATTAAAAAACCTGGTATAAATGGTGCGAATGGTGTGACTGGGGGTGCTGTACCCCTCTTCTCCCCACCCCGTGCTGATCTAGGCCGTCCATTGTTGTACTTGGGGACACGTGTATGGTTGGGGTTAAAAGGAAGTCACACACGGACCTAGGTGTGAGTGGTATGAGTATTATTGATTCCTTTGCCGGATAGTGCTATACACATGTCACGTTTGTGGTGGTTTGCGTAATTGTAAAGTAAAGATATTTTCATAATGATTGACATAAAGCAAGGTGTAGACCGCCCCGGAACTCCACTCCGCTCCGCGCGCAAAGGCACAAATTGTAAGTTCTTAGCTACTACAGTTCGGACTCATGTCATGGTTCTGAATCTAATCTCATAAAGTGCAATGTGAGACTGATAAATCACCATAGAGTCCAAAGTCGGCAAATCGTTTTGGAAAATCGATTTTAATCAAAAAACGCCAAACATGGACTGCTTTGCCAGATTTCAGAGTCGCCACCTAAATATTTTATTTTGAGAAATTTAGGAAACCCTGAATCGTGCCTAAGGCCACGTGTCTGTCATCACCAAAGTTGCCTCAGCTCGGGAACTTGGGTACGAGAGGGGAAGGTCCTGAAATGAGCACCCCTGCTCGCCCGATCAAAGGATCGGCCTCTACTAGCATGATATGTTATTTTTGAAAACACATGCGCTCTTATTCTGGTTTATGAGTTAGCTTACTATGTGATGCACACAGCATACAAGTATAGACTAAATCACTCAAATTGGAACAAAACATTTCATGTTTGCTTGTTTGAAAATGGTTTGAAGGTGCTACTCGCAAGTAGGCTAAGACGTGGATTTGCTAACCTTAAGTAGGCTTATGAAAACATGATTTTGCCACTTCAAGTGGGCTTAAAAAAACTCACAATCATCGAGTTGTTCCAATTCAGGCAATCAAGCCTCCATCTATAGGCATTCAAGCAGTTATAGCAGTTAAGCACATAGCCTCATGGTAAGCATGCTAAACATGGCAACACTTACACGCATGCAAGGATGCTAAAGCATAAACACTTACCTAGTACTCCGAGCCAAAAAAGAAGCTAGTTAGTAATCAATGCATGATCCTACCTATGTTAAGAATGCCTAATTCAACACATGCAAAAATACGACTAAGTTAGGCTCGACTATTCTAGAATGACATATGAATGCAACACTTGATAACATGTATTCAAATTGAAATTGAAATACAATGCAGTTTGTATGATGCGCCAAGCCCTGTGCATGCAAGACGAATGAATGATGCACGCATGCAAGCATAAGTATGCTAATTGAAACATGCCCTAATCTAACCATTGAAAGTGGGTAAATAAAAGGGAGAAAGAAATGGGGGTTGGAAGACATGCATCACACACATGCACACTTATTTACAACATCGCCCGCTCGGAGGAGGGTCCAAATAATAAGCTAACTAGCTAATCTAAGCTAATTAAACTAATTATTACAAATCAAATAATTAACTAACATAGCTAATTAATTATTACAAAACTTTAACTAATTAATCAAATTAATTAAATTACAAAACCAACTAAGTAAGAAACTAAAATAGGCTGCCACAGCTCTGCCTCGGAATGATGAATGATGCATGCTCGGTCTCGTCCTCCCGAAAATCCACTACCGTGCCTCATGATGCCTTTGTTTGCACTGTTTTAGACTTCTGAAAACTGTGCCAATCTCCAAGATACTTCTGATCCACCTCATGGACATGCTGAGAAGTGGTCGGCCAAGAGGAGTGGCCATCGGCCAGAGTTAATGGGCATCGGCCAGATTTGATAGCCGATCGGCAGACTAAGTGGTCGATCGGCCACTGTTTCCTGCAGATTCTCTCTTTTGTTGCAACAGAGTACTAACAGAGGCATGGCAATGTATTTGCAAGAAAATGTGTGTGCAACCACACTCCTTATCATGTCTGAGGCTTAAAGGAGTGTAGTGCTCAGCTCTCGAGCCATCAATCACGTATCTCAATGCATGATGGCCAAAGAGGCCGAGCTGCACAAATCAATGACAATGAATGCACACAAATAACACATAGGACTCAATGAACCGCCACCTTACCATACATGATCAAAGGTGTCGGTAACCTAAGGGATGAGGCGCGTTTCATCACTTCAAGTATGAAACGCCCCTCATTCCCCGTGTTTGGATCAATATCCGATCCAAACACCATGCAATGCAACAAACATGCAAAGATAATGCAACCTGCAACATGCAAACAACATGAGCATGCAACAACAATATGCAAGCAACATGAGCATGTAACCAAATGCAAACCACAATGCCATGTAACAACATGCATACAACAATGCAATGGCAAGGGCTATGTAATGCAACACTTCATGGACCAAACCAAACTCAAGCAAGTCTCATGTATGCCAAGGCAATGGCCAAACCATGCTGAAAATGAAGTCCGAAAGTATATACAAGCATGCATGCCAATTGGTTCACAAAGAAAGCATGAAGGCACCAACTATCAAGCACATTGAAAGAGTGGAAAATGTGAGAGTGTGGCAGTGTGGCAGTGAAATAGGCTCTAAAATCACATTCCAAAGGATGTTAAATCGTGCACATGTGACAAACAAAGCATACTAGTGGGTTTAAAGCTTAAAGCTAGCCAAGGGACTTACACTATGGCCATACCAAGCAAGCCCCAAAGGGCCAAGGTGACTCAAAACAGTCCCAAGATAGGTCAAAATAAGGCCAAAACATGCATGGAATGAGGCCAAAACATGCTAGCATGGTGAGCACAAAACATGACGCATACAAGGCTGATGAAGAGGATTACACTACACCCACTAAAACCAAGCATGAGATGACTATACCAACAAAAATCAGAGTTATGGCATGTCAAAATAACACCAAAAATGCACTGATATGGCAGCCCACAAGCTTAGGAGGCATGCATATAGACTCATACTTAAGGCATAAAGCATGACTCACCAAAAGCATTGAAATAGTGAAGCATGAGAGAGTATGGCCACACCATATGCACTGAAATCATATACCAAGTGATGCAAAATCATGCAAATAGCCCAAGCAATGCATGCTAGTGGCTTGGAAACTCAAAGCTAACAAGCTAGAATGCACTATGGCTATACAAAACAAGTCATGCATGACCAAGACAACATGAATCAGAGCTTAAGTATGGTAAAACATGAGTAAAAGCTTTTTTGAGTACAACCAAAAGCATGCTAGAATGATGGTCAAAAGCATGATGCATATTAGGCTAGTGAATGGAAATGCACTACAAGTGCAAGGTGCATGCATGATGTGATCAAACCAAGCCAAAACAGTGTTATATCATGGCAAAACAAGGTCTAAGACATGCTGAAATGGAGCCACAAAGAGGTAGAAAAACATGCCAACTTGATAGGCCATCAACACAAGCATTCAATAGGAGAGGAGGGGCGACAGCCCCCTTCCATTTAAGGCCTCAAAACACACTTTCCACCACTGAAATTCCTCTGGAATTCAGTGGTAGAAAGGCCAAATAAAGGCTAAAACAAAGGCCTAAAGAGATGGTTCAAAACAAAGCCAAACAAGGCTCTAAAGGGGGTAGACCACCCCCAACACCAAAGAGGCCTTAAACAAACATGTTAAACACTTAGAATCAAAGATTTTTTCAGTTGAAAGCAAGGCCTAAAACAATATGCAAGGATGGCCTATATGGTATACAAACAAAGGCTTAAAAGGGAAATACACTCACCCTTGAAGCACAACTTCGAAACTAGCAACCTCTGAGGCAAAAACCAACTTTCAGAGCTCAAGTAACATTCCCAAGAACCTCAGCTCAAAGATGGTGGTGTGTTGCTAGGTGTTGTAGTACAAAAATGAAGAGAAATCTCACTTTAAGGCACAAACTAACACAATATATAGAGAGAGATATATATCTTCTATATCAGATTTTCAGAACCCCTGGAAAGGGAGAGGGGCCTCCCTTCTTATAGAAAACCAAGTCCCAAGCTTCTTGAACAAGCTAGGACTTGGTTCAAATCCATCTATACACGTGTATGGAGGATACACCAAGTGACCAACAGCTGGCACCAGCTGGAAGCAAAATATCTGCAAAAGTAGAAAAAGGGGGCTCGGCTAATAAAATGGCCGATCGACCAAAAAGAGTGCCAACCGGCCAAAAATAGTGTCGATCGGCCAACACTTATGGCCGATGGCAAGAAGGCGAGGCCGATAAGCAAGAGGCTTGGTCGATGGATTGTGGGACTGGCCAATAAGCCACCCCCTTCCCTTAGAAACAAACCACAAACTCTTGGTTCACAACCAAGCACAAAATAGACAAGTTGAGAGGCTCTAAGGCAAGGCGCGGAGCTGAGACCTTTAGAAACTCAAAACGAACACGAGCATGGATGATCATCGAGTGTTCAAATGATAACGTCCAAGGCTTGAAGACGGTAAAAAATGAGGTGTCTACACAAGGCGGGAAAATGATAATGCTTTTGAATTATTTTGAATGGGTAATCTTCGTCCTTACATGTAGGCCACTTTTGCAATTTATTTGGTACTAGAAAACATTTGATGGCAGAAAGGAATATGCTTTTGTAGTGGGATAGCTATTGTGGTGACGTTGTTTTTTGGTACATTATTTTGTCCCTCATTTTCTGTCTTTCTTTTTTGTTGATTGTATTGGTATACAATGTTATACTCCTTAGAAAAGTATCTCGACAATTATGGGCAGTTCACTCAAATGTGTGTAGATCGATTTTTGACGTGACAAATAGGACTGTGGGAAGAGAGCCGGCGGTCAGCTCCGGTAAAGTTTGTTCCGATGTATGAGGAGTAGAGGTAAAATATATCAAAGCCAAGGTGTCTGAATAAAAGGGTTAACAGAGGTAATAGATTTTGTAGAAGTGTTCACATAAAAGATTTGGAATTTTTTATAAAAAATAGAAGGAGTAATAAGCAGCCAATATCGGACTCCTCTTGCGTATCGGAGGTCGAGGACACCTGTGACCAGTGGATATAAGCATAGTTATTGTGGTCGTATATCCTTTTAGGCGGCGTACATTCGCAGATGATATGTTCAAAATATTCCCCAATATATTGAGAAGACTAAGAGGGGAGTAAGGAAGTTACAATTGTACGATGAACAATTAAAGGACGTTAAATTTGATAATAAAGATGTGGCGAGATTGCTTAATGATATTGAGTTAGGTAATAAAAGATGTGATCGTCAATCAGACAATATCGCGATTAAGGGTATAAAATTAATTATGAATGTTCAATTAGGACAAGATACTAAAAACGAAGTTGTGGTCTACCGCGTATTGTTTTTCATCATAAGTGATAATGGTCCGTCAGATTCCGTCCCCACACCTGACAAGATATTTATCGGAGTTGGCGAGGATAATCCTGAGACTTGGATTGTTGATCCTAACCAGTCCGACAGGTTTCGGATGCTAAAAAAAATGAGATTCATGCTCGTTGGTGGCAAGGATAAAAAGTACATTCGTTACGGAACAGAAGTTGTGGACCGGTTCTTTCCAATTGATGTTTGGACGGACTATAAAGATACACTATTGGAAAATGTTAGAAGTATTTAGAAGGTGCCATATATTTAGTGGCTGCTACTATTAGTGGAAAAGAATCCAAAATTACGTTAAAGTGTCAAATGTACTTTAAAACTATTTAGAATTTTAATTTTATGTATTTTTATTTGTAATGTTCAGGTGAATGGAGGTAGACAATATAAAAACTAGTGTTGTTGAAGGTGTTTCAGCAAGTGATTTCAGTTGTATTAAACTTGCTTTGCCTAATTTATTTTCTCAGTTGAGGTTGAGATACAAACAAAAAGAGTATTAAGGTTGATAAAATATTCCCCCCTTTGCGCACCTAATGCTAGTGGGTTGGTCAGAGTAAATGTGTATGATAGGAGATTAGATGGTAATGACAGTCTGCAGGCGTATTTTATTTTCCCTATGGATTGTCAATACGAGTTAGTTCATTATAAGAATGGTTATTGTTCAACTAATGACAAACAAGTGCCATGAATGGTGAAGTATTGACTTGAAAATTCGAATATTAAAAGGGAGATTACGTACTGTAAAATGAAAGGGTATTTGAAGTATTCTATGAGTAACATGCCAGAAGATTCACAGATGAGGGTCTCATCTATTGTTGTGTTATCTAAAAAATATACTAATGATAATGTTGATGTTTGGCATTGTGCTCTAACCAAGGCCATTCCATTTATGACCCGAACTATGTCTATGGGTTTACTGGAGAGGCGACGAGATTTGTTGTTAGGAGGTTTTGCAGAAAGTGGTTTAGTTATTCATGAATGCAGAGGTCATCTGAGTTTGTCTGAGATTGATATATACAGAGGTGGTGATGGAACTAGTGATGTTGATCCTGGTCTATCGATTTCGGAGGTTGGT